>PISX010031249.1:0-17652 GCA_004024625.1 Mellivora capensis
GCTCTGTTTTTAGATGCATTATCTCATTTAATCCTCCCCCACAGCCATATAAATAGGTACTATTATCATCCCCATTTTACAATGGAGGAAGCTAATGTTCAGAGTGATTAAGTAACCTGCAAAAGTTCCCAGCGTCCTCTAAATAGACCTAACTATTCATTCTTTTATGTCCCATAGTGCCTTATACACATCTCATAAAAAGTTATGGATGCCCATTTTCTGCTGGGAGAAATCCCATTTATGTTTCGTGAGAGATGAGGCTATTATTTATTCAAAAAGCATAGATTGCATTGCTGTGCAACACTGGGCAGTGCTCTGGGTTTCACTTTGGGTCCACAACAGCCCCTCCAGGCCTAGCCTCACCTTCGTTTTTCAGATGAGTAATGAGGGGGCTCAGAGGGGTTGAGTAACTTGCCCACCAACAGAGTTGGTAAATAACAGAGCAGTAGGGACTCAACCTGGGTCTGGGCTTTTGGATGTCTGCAAAGTGTTTTGATGCACCATCTTGATACGTCAACCGAATCAAGGTGGAGATATTGGGCCATCGTGCGTTTGATAGGGTAAGTGTGCACTGCAGCTGGGACAGGGCCAGACAGCCCTGCTTACTACAGAGAGTAAGGAATTTAAAGTTCCCAAGAGGCAGAGAGAACATTGGAGGCTGGTGGAGGGAAAAGGGCAACAAGGGAAACCACCCAAGTGCAGCCAAGCTTTAGAGGGAAGAAATCCTAAAGGAGGTGTGAAAGTTGTTTGTGGTGGTGTGCACGCACATGTGTGGGGGGGCTGTGCACTGCAATGTCCCTCCTATCAGCCCCTCCTCACACCTCATGGGGATGCTGTCAGTAAAGTTCGCCTCGCTCACTGAGACTCTTCTAAGGTAACTCGGTGAGGCACCGAGATCTGGAATGTTGCAAGGCCAAGACAGAGACCACTCCTGCGGTCCAAGGGACCCACTGACATCCATCCATAAGTCACTTACAGGGAGCTTTTTTTAGTTCCTTCTTGCCAACCACATGATTCAAATGAATGGAGTACTCTAGTGCCAGGTACTAAACGGGGCGGGGGGTGGGGGAAGGACTCATCACAGGGTGTTTGAGACCACACCTCTATATCACTTACCATGAAACAGCCACTTGACCTATATTAACTCATTCGCCCTCACTGCAACCCTTTGAAGGGGGCGCTATTATGATTGCCATCTTCCAGAAGAGAAATCGATGCACAGAGAAGTGACTGTGTCAAAACCACTGAGCTGCTGGTAGGCAGCACAGCTGAGACTTGAACTCAGGCAGACCATTTTCAGAGCGCATGGTCTGGACCCCTAACACTAAACTGTCCAGCAGGCACTGCCTGGAGTATGGTGCACCGAGGAGAATGGCTGCAATGGCGGGGTGCTAACCTCCGACGTCTGGTTGCTGAGTTGGCAGTGTCCGTACTCTTTCTAGTATTCTTCCTCCATGTAGAGTTAATTGGCATTGTATGTATGGTCAGTGGCCCTTGGCTGCTGCTGGGCCCCTTTGCTGATGTGTTTGGCTTTGTCCTACAGGAAAGACACTGGGGCTGAGGTGGGACTGACATGCCAGATATCTGGTCCCTAAGTCCCGCTGCTCTGAGCACAGCCTACTCTGCTCAATTACATCCGAGGGCAGTCTTGTCTGGCATCAGCTCACCTGCTGCTTCAAAAAGAGACAGTATTTAGCAACGCAAAAAAGCAAAGCTTATCTCTGACCAGAACATGGGGACCAGGACAAAACTATCTTTGATGTATTAAATGGTTTTAAAACCTGAAACACACTTAACTCTTTGAGCCCTGGACATTGCTGTGGCTTAAAACTTCTTTTACAAGGTGGAGTAAAAAACAGAATTAATCAAGGGAGCGCTCCAATGACACCTGTTTACTTTTTCTTCACCACAACTAAGATGAGATCATCACCAGCAGAGTTCCAAGTGAATTTCTCACTCAGGGTGTCATCAGGTCCATGGCTCCTTTCCATGAGACAGGAAAAAGGCTGATAACTAAGGACCTGGTGCCGTTGGGAGGAGGGAGGTAGGAGGAGGGTGCAGGGTTCTCCTATTAGAGGAACCATTAACTTTTAGAGTCATTTCCACAATAACATTAAGCCATTTACTTTGCAATTATGCAGGGGATAAACATTGATAGGGTGTTCTGTGAGCACAGCTGCATGCCAACATCTGGCATCACCTCTGGAATCCTAGAGGACACATCTGCCAGCAGAGTCCCTGCTCCAGTGAGCCCCACCCCAGGACCTTAGATGCTGGAAGGGCATCGAAGGCAGGCAGATGCTACATGAGCCAGCAATGTCAGGAAGGGTCAGCTGCCCTGCCCAGGCAAGGAACTGTAGACTCTTCCGTCTTATGTGAAGAGTCGGGATCTGTGCTACCAACCACAGCAATAAATGATGAAATTGGCAAAAATGAATACCAAACACTCTGGAGCAACTCTAATGGGCCAGGTGCTGTCCCATGCACTCTTGTGTGTGACTCTTCATGATGGTGAGGTGGGTGCTAGTATTTCTCTTGTTTTCCACATGAGGAGGAGATGAATTAGACACTCACACCCACCCGTCTGGTTAGTGGCGGAGCCAGGAACATAGTTTTAGTTTGATACTGGGTGCTGTGCTCTTAACCATCACCCCATACTGCTTCCCAAGTGGATAGCAGCAAAGAGCTGTGCCAACAGGTTATTCAGAATGCTGGTGCACTCAGACCCCGGCAGTTGTGTTTCTGGGCACCTCCTCCACGTAAGGCACACCCAGTGGATGGAAATGGAAGCACGGCAATGGCACAGGCAGCAGGTGCACATGGTAATACTCCGCCTTCACGAAGAGTACCCACCCCCAGCCTCAGTTCTTCACTTGTACCTTCTCATACTTTCCCACCACCACTCTTTCCATCTCCTTTCCTGAAGTCATGACAAGAGATAACCGGGTGACTTATGAGGAGGGGCAACAACTATTTTAATACATCCCATCTATGTCTCCTCCCACCCCCAAGTCATTTTCTAGATGTCTAGCCATATAGGTAATGATTTACATGTTTCCTCAAAATGGTATTCCATGAAAAGTCTCTCTCCCATCCAGGCCCCTACCTATCCTGTACCCCTTGCCAATCTCTACCTATTAGTATTTTCTTATGATTCTAAGTCACAAGTATACATAAGTAAACACAAGTATACACAAATACCTAAGTATTTTCTTGTGTATACACAAATACATAAGTATTTTCTTGTGATTTAGGTTCTTTGTGAACCTAAACCTTAGGTTCATCTAGGATGCTACACACTTATGTTGCCTTCCCTCTTTCCTTCCCATTCTTTTTAGAGTTCTTCCCATGTCAATACCCAGATCATCTTCATTCCTTTTTTTAGCTGCATAGTATTCCATTTTCTGGTCATTCCATATTTATTTACCCTTCCACCTATTAATGAACATTCAAGATTGTCTCCAATGGTTTGCTGCTATTCATCAGTTGGTACTTTGCTTCCTTGTGTCTGTATCTCGGTTGGTTAGAATTCAGGAAGGAGACAGGTTGATGGTTATCCCCAAATTCCAACACTATCCACCACTGCAATCTAACAGAGCAAAGAAAAAAAAAACGCACTCAGCAAAAGCCTCACTGTAAGAAGATCTTTCTACACCAGGAGAGACTGCCATGTCTATATTTTCCCAAATAGTCCATTTCTCTTCACCCCAGAGAAAAAGTGACATCTTGAATTAGGCGATCTATAGATATTATACATATATATATATACGTATATATATATATATATAGAGAGAGAGAGAGCATTTTTTAAAACTACAACTTCAAGGGGTTCATTAAAATAATAGACAATTCAACCCAGCCTCGCCTACCAAATCAAGAGAAGGCCAAGTTGGGGGCCTTTGCCTCCCGACGCAGCCCATGAGGGGCTAAGAGATAGTCCTCTCCACTAAGACCTTCACTTCCCCAGCCCTCCCCCATCTGAGATGCATGCCTGCAGTTGTGACAATACAGTGCTGGATTTGTCACCAAGGGATGCTGTGTGTTTCTTTTTCTATTCCTTTATAGTTGTTTTTTGGGGGTTGTTTTTTGTTTTATTTTTTTATTTTTTTGCTAAAAACAGCTGTGCCAAGCAGCCCCTTCTTAGAATGGGACTAGCCCTCAAAAATGAGAATTAGGACAATTTGGATGCTCTTTGATTAGTCCTAACATCTTTGCCTTCCCTAAACTCAGTCAGTGTGTTCTCAAACTATCTCCCCCATCTCCCCCAAACTGCAGTTGTTGGTGTTGGTGTCTCACTCACATTCCCATGGGTGGTAACATTTCAGGGCATGCGGGTCCGATTTTCCATGACCAGCATCTGCATCTTTTGCCTAAGGGCTCTGTCTGGCTACCAGGATCTGTTTTATTCATGCATGAGGCAGGCTGCAAGGGGTCAGTAGTTAATAAGACCACCATGCCTGCCTGGCAGCCTTCAACCCATGACTCACTCAAGCTGGTATAAATAAATATGGCAGCTCCCTTGCCACTCAGGGGGGATAAGTCTAAGAATTGCATTCTATGTTTTTTTTTTTCCAGTACCCACACCCCCAGCAGGTTTAAGCTCATTGTGGTAACTTGCTTGATAATGTCCCATTTACAGGTCTTCCCTTGGTGACTTCCTCCCTCCCTGCTGGTGCTTCCTTCATTTTCCAAATGAACTGCTGGTTCTGGAATCCTTGTCTCCAGGTCTTCTTGGTACCAGAAGTTTTCTTAAGAAGCAGTATCTTAGGATGGGACTCTGGAAGTCGGAAGGTGGCAACAACGACCAGTTGCTGATGGCAAGTGAGGTGTTATTAGTAGCATCACAAGAACTAAGACTATAGGACATGAATTGGGATGGGTCATAGGTGAAAAAGAATGTGGGATCCAGGGGCGCCTGGGTGACTCAGTCAGTTAAGCCTCTGCCTTCGGCTCAGGTCGTGATCCCTCGGTCCTGGGATTGAGCCCCGCATCGGGCTCTCTGCTCAGTGGGGAGTCTGCTTCTCCCTTTACCCTTCCCCCTTGCTCATGGTCTCTCTCACTTTCTCTCTCAAATAAATAAAACCTTTTTTTTTTTTAAATGCAATATCCAGCATTGGAGAGATGCGGGATTAAGGATAATTTTAAAGACTTGGGGCGCCTGGGTGGCTCAGTGGGTTAAAGCCTCCGCCTTTGACTCAGGTCATGATCCCGGGGTCCTGGGATCGAGCCCCGCATCGGGCTCTCTGCTCCGTGGAGATCCTGCTTCCTCCTCTCTCTCTGCCTGCCTCTATGCCTACTTGTGATCTCTGTCTGTCAAATAAATAAGTAAAATCTTTAAAAAAAAACAATTTAAAAAAAAGGATAATTATAAGAACTGTAGGGCTGCTTGGTTGCTCAGAGGTGAAGTACAATAGGAGCACTGAAAGAGAATGACAGGCTCCAATCATCCAGCTGGCAGCCCAAGTTATGGCTAAAAATCCAGATAGCCCCTCTTAAAACCCTTGAAAACAGCCTCATGTCCTGCAGCCAGACAGCGGATATGCCTAACATCAAGCACAGGATCTGATCATGTGAACAGCAAAGTTGCGAAGCCTGATGAAGTCATAACCCCAGAATAGGAGAAGCCTGATGAATTCATAGCCTCAGCAAGTCTTCTACAATGAAGTGGAAGTCCTGATAGGGCGGGGGGACTGGGATGGACAACGTATTCCAGGTTTGCCTTTCCTGCCTTCAGTGCCTCGGTTAGCACTACTGTCTGAGGGCGCACAGAATGTCTCATTTGTTGTCATGGGGTCTGCCTAGCACTGCCTTGCCAAAGGACTCATTTTATAGCAAAGAAGGTATGATAACCACAGGATCTACTGGTCCCACTTCATATCAAAGCTGTTTGTCTAAGGTAAGATTAGAATGACTTCATAAAAATGCAGGTAAGATAAGATGCAACTTTGGTTGGATGCAGGTAAGAGGACACTTTGTGGAGTGAGGTGTTTTGAGACATAGTGTAGACTTTTAACCATTGGTTCCTGTATGGTGCTGTGTCTCCAATGGCTGGACCACATGGGTTTGGATACCAAGGAGTTTAAATAAGAGTAGCTCCTCTTGCCATCATTCCCAGTGACCCACTTAGAGAATTTGTACTTCTCCATTCTCCCATCCTCAGGATCTGCCAAATCCTAATGCATAGGGAAGATAATGTTTCTAACAGAGACATGATAAGAACCACACAAAACCTAAAACTCTAACTGATGTTTCACCATTTTGGGTCCCTAATTGCTAGTAAACTGGGTTGCAAAGGAAGGAGTTACTATCCAGGCAAAGATGTCAGCCTTGATTATTTGAGGAACCTAATGAAGGCAGGGAGGAGTATGTCTGCAATTCAGAGAATCTCTGGGGGTACCGGTACGTGTTCCCATGTGCAGTGATAACTGTGAAAGGTTGGCCACAGTAACCACAGCTTGCCAGAGACACAGTAATCCAAGGCTCAGATCCTTCAAGGATGGAGGTCTGGGTGGCCTCGGTGTATAGGCCCTTGAAGCAATGGGAATGCTATTGGGGGTTAGGGGAATTAAAATGGGGTAGAAGGGCAGGAGTGCAGACCTTAGGTCCCTTAGCAGGTGAATGTGTCCCACAAGTTTTCTGTTTTCAGTCTTTTAGTTTACTTTAAAGGAAGTATTATGTGTGTTGTGATGAGCACTGGGTGTTATATGCAACTAATGAATCCTTTAATGCTACATCAAAAACTAATGATGTACTATATGTTGGCTAACTGAATATAATAAAAATAAATAAAGGAAGTATGATCGGCCATCATCTTGAAGACTCAGTGACAGAACAGACAGAATTTAAAAGAGGACAAGGAGAGATCTGAATGGTCCCAGGGGTGGATTGTAGCGGGTACTTTCAGTGTTCAAGCCTTGCCATCTAGATGCATCTCTTTACCTAAGGACATTCTCTGGCCACCAGGGTTCACTCTGCTCATGCACATGGCTAGAAAAGTCAGGATATGAATGTGCTGGGAGCCCTTACCCTGTGGCTAAGGAATTTGGTGTAAATACCCCAGCTCCCTTTCCCCTTGGGTGGGATAACTGTAAGATGTGCGTTCCATGCTAGTTCCCAGGGTTTCTTAGGATTTGTCTTCAGTCACTCACACAGTAATTTGACTGACAACATACCCATAATTGGTTACTTTTCCTTTTATACATCAATTCCCTACCGCTATAGTACTGCTTCCCTACCTTCCAAGTAAACTACTTACATGTGAATCTTTTTCTCAGGATCTGCTTCTAGGGGAACCCAAACTAAGACACTCCACCCCATCCTCATCTAGTGTTCTTTTTTTTTTATATTTTTATTTATTTATTTGACAGAGAGAGATCACAGTAGACAGAGAGGCAGGCAGAGAGAGAGAGAGGGAAGCAGGCTCCCTGCTGAGCAGAGAGCCTGATGCAGGACTCGATCCCAGGACCCTGAGATCATGACCTGAGCCGAAGGCAAGGCAGCAGCTTAACCCACTGAGCCACCCAGGCGCCCCTCATCTAGTGTTCTTAAAAGAGACTCTGAGGAACTATTTCTTACTAAAGTGTGAATGACTGATAGGGCCCAGAGATGAGAGTTTAAAAGAAGAAATATCCTTAAGCAGTGATTCCAAAGCAGTAGGCTTGGACACACAGGAGCCTTCTACAGGTGTGCTGACAAATTATGACCTAAGGGTAAAATCCATCTTTTGTAACAATTGATTGCACTTATTATTACACACTGTCAGACAGACTTGTAAGCTGAGAATGTCCTTGAAGACAGAGTAACACGGGGCACAATTTGTAGCATGTAAGATTAAAGAAGCCCAGTGTTATATGGAGCCACAGAATGATCATATGTTCTTTTGAGAAGATGCAAAGATTTCCAGGTCAGGGTGGTACATTACTTCGCTCAAATAGTGACCTAGGGTGGACCAACAATCATGTGACTAGAGGGATAACCATAGACGACTGCACATACACGGAGTCGCTGTAGCAGTGACTTTGTTGTAATTATGGTTGACTTGTTGAATGTGGTTGAGTCTCTTCAAGCTTCATAGTGTGTCAAAACACACATACACACACTTACATCTTTACATTTGGTTTTCAGATTCCTGTCAGTGGGAGAAATCTGGGAAGAAGAGAGGGCAGGGACACCTTTTGGGAGACTGGAATCATACACCACCACCGTCATCCCCAGTACCACCACCGAGGCCATTTGTAGAGTGGTTTTACTCTGTAAGTTTAATCTGTAAGTTGTTTTCAAACTGAGTTCTGGGAACTCTAAGGTCCTTGTGAACCTGGCAGGTTCTGCCAACAATGAAAAACTTGGTGCCAAATAAGTATTTAAGCCGACAATGGTATCCAGTTACTAGTTTTATATATTGATTTAGTTAGGAGAAAAACCTCACCCACTAGAAGTACAATTTGGAAACCATAGATACACATGATCATTTTATTCTTGTAACTACCCCTGCCAACACCAGCTTGCATAGGAAGAAAATGAGGCTCATAGGAATTAAATTACTTAGCCAACATTACAGACAAGACCAGAACTGAACTGTGGTACAGAACCACACCACATCCAGCACTCTTTCCTCTGCATTCTACTACACTTGAACACTGATGATGAAACACATGGTTTAGCAATTTATTGGCCAGTAAGTCTGTTTTGTTGAGAAGGGGTCAGAGAACAGTTTATAAAAAGTTCTTGGAACTTGGGCCATTCCAAGAAAATACCAAAACATCTCCAGTTCATTCCCTCCCTGAGCTATGTTCAACATGTGGTATTCCAGGGTTGTTTTGATGAGACATGTTCTCATAGGTGGTCAGATTAGTCTGCCACACCAACCAGGCCCTTTGGGCAGGACTCAGAAGTATCCCTTGTAGCAGTGAGCTTTGCTGCAACAGTGCTGCGGAAGAAAGACTTGGCAACTGATGAAAACAAGGTGTTTATTTTTCTTGCACACAAATCTACAGGTTGGCCAGGGCAACTCTGCTTCAGTTGGAAGTTTGGTCTGCTACATTTGACTAATCCTTGGAGGCCAGAGAGAAGGGACACTGGCTCCCTAAGGTGTGCTCTTCTCATGGTGGTCACAAGAGCACAAGGGTAGCCAAACGGTGCACACCCTACTTAAAGCCACTGCTAGAGTCATATCCATTCATCTTCCATTGGCTACAGCATGTCAATGGCCAAGCCCAAAGTCAGTGGGGCAAGAAATATACTATGTCCTAAGCCACAAGGGAGATGAATGAAAATTTGCTGACCGATACTCCAATCTATCACGATTAGCTAAAAAAGTGATTCTCATGAAGGGAGTCCAGATATCTCTTTCTGAAATCTTCTAAATCCACAAACTGATATGGTCCTATTAATAAAGCCGGTCCTATAAGCTGCCAAGAGGAGATCATCCCAAAGGGGCCTTTCCTGAGAGACCCCAGGGGAGTGTGGGAGCTCTCCAGACTAGCAATCCCCAAGATGGAAAATTACCTAGTTGCCACTGGGATATTTTTAAAACCCACTACATCACTCGCAGCGATCTGCTGTAAATCAAGCTTCCAAGCCTTCCTTCATAGAGGATGGGACCTGCAGACAGAGAGAGGGGGTGGATGTGGATGATTTATAAGCTCCACCTTAAAAAATCAATTTCTAGCAATGGAAGTCCTAGCCATAATGCAGAACAGTGCAGTAACTAGAAAGAGACACTCCTAGCTTTGACAATATAAGTCTCCCCTTATGTTGGATAATATTGCTTTGTCCACTCAACTCCTCAAAACACCCATTTCCTCTTCCCCTTCCGAATACACTCAGTTTTGCTCAGGGAACTCCCTTCCTCAAGGAACAGTGACCCATCTCCGACACAAACCCCGGGGAGAGGACAAATTTGTCGAGAGGTAATTCCATTCACTTTGCCCATGGTTGGTTCAAGAATAGGTAAAGGACCTAGAATCAGCCTAGGAGACAAACTGTGCCTATGGGAAAAGCTTGCTGGAAGGATGCAGGCGGGGCTTCTAGAAAAAGTTATTTCACTCTAAGGAGAAAGCCCCAGAAAGAAACTGACCTTCTGTCTTTCTCTGAACCCTGCTCTCTCTAGATAGTCCTGCTAGAGCCCTATTTCTTTCTGAAGATGGAAACAGGAAGACGGCAGAGCAAAGAGTTGGAAAGGTTGCGCGTCCTGAGGATATCACCAAGCCGCTGAATAAGCCTCTCCCCTGAAGCTTGCTCTAACTTTGTCCTTACTTTTATTTTATTTTTTAAAAGATTTTATTTATTTATTTGATAGAGTGATGACAAGTAGGCAGAGAGGCAGGCAGAGAAGGGGGAGAAGGAGGTTCCCTGCTGAGCAGAGAGCCCAACGTGGGGCTCGATCCCAGGACCCCAAGATCATGACCCGAGCCGAAGATAGAGGCTTAACCCACTGAGCCACCCAGGTGCCCCTTGTCCTTACTTTTAAATGAGATAATAAAAGATCCTGGGGTGCGACTCTTGACTCACAGCTAAAGGCCTCTTCAGCCATATCTATCTCAGTCACCTCCTAACTGCATTTGGGCAACCGCCTGATTTCTCCAGCTCCTGTTTTGCACCCGTAACTATGTCACAGAATCCTTGTGGAGGCTAAATGACGATGCCCACGAAGTATTTGCGAACTTGCAGGATCTCGTGTCTGGTAAGGGTGCAAATGGTGAGCAGGTATGATTTTTTGGTAACACTGAGCGAGAAAGCCTGGGTCATAATTGCCATTTCTGTACCTCCCTATGTTATTGTCCTCTGGCTATTGCAATAAAAGCTTCATAATGGGAAGGACCTGTGTCTTTGTAGGGTGGACTGATGGGTGTAAGGTCTCCCATCCTAACCACTAAAACTGGCAAAGGGTAAAAGTCCCATGGTGCAAATTAGATGGGGGATACTTTTATGCATAAGTATTATGTAATTATGTGTTCTGGGTTTTTTAAATTAAGAGAATTCTTATTCAAGTATAATTAGCATACAGTGTTATAGTAGCATCAGGGTTACGATAAAATGATTCAACAGTTCTATCCATTTCTCAGTACTCCTCATGATTAGTGTACTCTTAATTCCCTTTATCTGTTTCACCCAACCTCCTATCCACCTCCCCTCTAGCAACCATCCATTCATATATTTAAGAGTCTGTGGAGTTTTTCTTTTTTGCCTCCTTTAAAAATTGTTTGTTCACTTGTTTTGTTTCTTAAATTCCACACAGGAGTGAAATAATATGGTATTTTCTTTTCTGATTGATTTATTTCACTTAGCATTATATACCCTCTAGATCCATCCATGAAAAGATCACTAATCATCAGGTAAATGCAAATTAAAACCACAATGAGATCTCACTTAACACCTGTCAAAATAGCTAAAATAGAAAACACAAGAAATAACAGTGTTAGCAAGAATATGGAGAAAAAGGAATCTCCGTGCACTGTTGGTAGGAATGCAAACTGGTGCAGCCACTGTGGAAGACAGTACAGAAAGTCTTCAAAAAATTAAAAACAGAATTAACATGTGACCCAGTAATTCCACTACTGAGTATTTACCCACGGAAAATGAAAACATTAAATATGAAAAGACAGAAGCTCCCCTGTGTTTATTTCACGATTATTAACAATAGACAAGGTGAAGAAGCAACCCAAGTATCCATCTGTAGATGAATGGATAAAGAAGATATGATATATATAGATAGATAGATAATTCCATTGATATATTGATCAATCAATAGAATATTACTCAGCCATGAAAAAGAATGAGCTCATGCCATTTGCAACCACATGTTCTGTTTTTGAAAATATGAAAAAAATTCAGATAAACACTATGAGAGAAGAAAAGAAAATCCACACATGATCCCATCACCTGAAGGAAAACCACAGTGAGCAGTGATGTATGTTCTTCTAGACTTTTTATGGTGGCTGCTTCTTTGAAAAGAAGAAGAAAGGAGAAAAACAGACATCCTGTGCACTACTTTTGAGAGTGAGCTGATGACGACAGTTTTAGAGGGCAACTTTGCAGTCTTTGAAAATTAAAATATTAAAATAAAAAAAATGCACCAGCCCTTTGGCTCAACATTTCTGCTTCTGGGAATCCTTGCTCCAGAGCCAACACCAGGAGCAGCGGATACTTAGAGCTTCCAGATACCTGGGACGGTTCTCTGCATTTTTATGCCATCTCAGCTCATCCTCACGACCCAGGAGGGAGGCCTTACTATTGTTTTTAAATAATAGCTCTGCTGAGATACAATTCACATGCCATACAACTTACCCATTTAAAGTGTACAGTTCAATATTTTTTTAGTATATTTGCAGACTTTTGCGATCATCATCACAATTTTAGGACATTTTCATCACCCCAAAAAGAAGCCCTGTACCTATTAGGAGTCAATCCCCATTATCTCAACCCCTCAGTCCCCTGGGAACTACCAACCTACTTTCTGTTCCTGTGGATCTGCCTATTCTGGACATTTCACATCAGTGAAATACACAATATGTTGTCCCTGGTGACTGGCCACTTTCCGCTAGCATAATGTTTTCAAGACTCATCTATGTTGTAGCATATATCAATACTTCCGGTCTTTTTAATGCCAAATAATATTCATTGCATGGACATACCACATTTTGTTTATCCATTCCTCACTTGTTGGACATCTGGCTTGTTTCTAGCTTTTGGCTAGTAGGAAGAACGCTGCTGTGATCATTTGCATACACGTTTTTGTGGGACCATGTGTTTTCGTTTATCCTGGGCCTCTACATCAAAGTAAGAGTTGTTGGGCCATTTGCTGTAATTCTCTGCATTACCTTTTCAGGAGCTGCCAAACTTTTTCCCCAAGTGGTTGCACCATTTTATATTCTCACCAGTGGTATACGAGGACTCCAATTTCTTTATATCCTTGCCAGCCAACACTTGTTAATACCCATCTTCTTTATTATAGACATCCTAGCAGGAATAAAGCAGCATCTCCTTGTCATTTGTTTGCATTTTCTTGATGCATAGAGGGAGGTGCCATTATCACCTTCAGTTTACGCATGAAGCAACTGAGGCACAGAGAAGTTCATTAACTTACCCACGGTCACTCAGTACAGGTGTGGACTCCCATGTGTACAGCAGTATATGCAGAAGAAAGTTGGCTGTAGCTCTCTGGGTGGCAAATATTAGAAGAACCCATCTGTCTACCTGCAAGCATTTATCCTGCAGAAGACCATCACACAACTATCCAAGACGGGGCAGGTCCGTTTAGGCTGACATGGAATGGGTTCCAAGACACTGTTAATGAAGAAGCGACTCACAGAATCATGTGTACAATGTGAACCTAGAGACCCAGGCCTAGAGACAGATGTGATCCAGGCATAGACAGGTTGCCCACAAAGCTCCTTGCAATGTCCCCTGGGAGGTAGGCTCCCAGGAGAGCAGGGACTTCTCATTTAGTGCACTGCTGTATCGCCAGCACCTAGAACCGGGTGTAGCCCATAGTAGCAGCTAAATTAATACTTGCTGTTAAATGAACGATTCCCTTGGAGAGAGATAGCAGTATATACAGAAGAGCTCATGTTGTGCTCTGAAGCCCCACGTCCTTCGCATATGAATTCATATAGTAGTTGCATCATTTTTTACACACACTTTTAGAATAATCTAGAATTCTTGGGGCCTTTTGCAAGAAAAACAACAACAAAACAAGGCCCCAGAGTTTGGCATGGAACAGAGAAGTGGCCCCACTGGCTTCCCAGATGCTGAGAGGTCCCTCTCAGGCCATAGTGCCCCTGTGAGTAGGTCTCTCCCACCCAGCCACAGCCCCACCATGCTCCATCGCTGGAGCTGATGACCCAGACAGGAGACAGGCCCACACCCACCTTGCCGGGCACCCCACCCTGATCGATGAGCCACTCTTCCAGCTAACAGGAATCCAATGTCAAGATCACGGCAGTGAATCTTGTTTTCATGCCTGGGAAGATCTCAAAAATCAATAAGCATTAGAAGGACACGGACAAGTGTTTTTCTTTTTATCGTTTTTCAATATTTGTTTAATTCGTCATCCCGGCTGAGCCCAGTGAAGGGGGCCCGAGGATTCAGGGCTCCTGGTGGAACAGCACAGGTGTTCCCCCTGGCAGCATTTTTGGCTAACGGTGTGCTGGGTGAGCTGGGAGATAGTTAGGAAAGCAATTGGGGGCTGTGGCCTCCCAGAGCCAGAAAACTTAGGGTACAGAAATGACAAGGGCTGTAGGTGATGAAATTCTAACAGTGAAGATAGCAAATGGCACCAGAAATGATGGTTAGCAGAGGCCAGGATGAGAGAGATGTGAGTCGGCTGTACAATAGGCTGGTCCTTGCAGATGGAGGTGACATTAGGGATCTGCGCATACCCTCACTGTGTGTCATGAAGATGACTGCTCCAGGTCTGCTTTCTCGTGCCAAAGTGGGGCAGGTTCTCAGTGGGGTGTTTGACTCCCCGCCCCCACCCCCACCCCCTGCCAACACACACATACAACCATTTGATCACCAAGTCCCACCGGTTTCCCTCTGAAATAACTCCGTCCTGTCCATTTTCCCCATTTCCGCTCTTACTAGGTTAGTTCGAGTCACCTTCTCACTCTCCGGGGCTCGTGCAACTGCCTCCTGAGTGGTCTTCTGCCTCGAGTCCTGTTTGCTCCCAGATCTTTTTCCACCGAGAGCAGCCTGGCCCTGAGAGGTGGGTGGCCTTGTGGGGTAAAAGCCTGGCTCTGGAGCCAGGCTGCCTGGGTTCCAACCTGCCTCCTCCAGACCTGTGGCTTTGAGCCTTACTTCAGTGTTCTGGGCCTTAGTTTGCCTAATCTGTAGAACAGCGGTGCTGATCGCTAGGTGTTGGGAAGCCAGTGAGGGTTAAGTGAATTACTACAGACGGAGCCCTTACAGCGTGTGCCTTACAGCCCTTACAGTGTGTGCTGCCAGGCCCAACAGCTCAATACCCAGTAGCCTCCTCTTTCTGAAACACACCCCCCTGCTTACACTCACGTCAATACAAAGTCCAAACTTATTCACGCACCTCACGACTCCTCCTCTCACCTCTTGGTAACCCCTTGATTCACATTCAACACTCCTATTAAATGTCTTTTTTAGTGTGTGTATGTGGTTCCTCTAACAAAACAGGCTACCAAGCATTCACACATGTTGCCTGTTACATTCTCCCCAAGGCACTTCCCCATTCCCCTGTCCATCGACCATTCATCTCTCCGCTCTTAGATGTTATTTTCTCTGGAAAGCTTCTCTCACTCATCAAATTCCAATTAGGTGCCCTCTTTTGTGTTCCCAAGGCACCCTTACTTCCCATCGAGGCACTTGCTACCTTGTATTTTTAAATTTTTATAATGGAAGTTTTCACATGGAAAAACCCAAAGCCCAAAGAATAGTAGAACAGTACAATGAGCTCTCATAGACTCCCAGCAACTGGTAACATTTTACCATATTTGCTCTCTCTTTGTGTGTGTATTCATTTTGTTTCCAAGTCAATTACTGACATCATGCTCTTTCAACTTGCATCTCCAAAAAAGGAAGCAAACTGAGGAGTATTCTCCCACCTAAAATACAATGCCATAATCACACTTTTAGAAATGAATCATTCTCTAATGTCGCTGAATACTTGGCCCGTAACCAAATTTCCCCAGCCCTTCCCCAATTCCCTTTTACAGTCTTTCTGCTACATTTCATTTGAATTGCTCCTTCACTTGGGCTGTAAGCTCTGAGAGGAATGGAATGTGTCCCCTTGGTTTCCCTCTCCCCAGCACTCAGCTCATGGCAAACCCTCAGTACCTATTTGTTAAAAGAAAGAACAACCTCTATGCCCCAATTCTTCCTGCAGAAAAGGGTTGTCAGCCAGGTCCAATCCCAGCACAGCGTCCCCCCCCTCCCCCAACACGTACACACTCACCCTTTGGTAATGACATAGCATCACTTCCGTGGGCCAAGTCAGAAACCAGAGGGGCATTCTAGATGCTTCCGTCGGTTGACCCCACATAGCTCCCACACTGTCTCCTGTCTAACCCATTCCCCTCTCCATTCTGGAGGCCAGGGCTGTGGTCCGATCCTTCATCCTTCCTTGCCCAGCTCTGGGAGTCTTGATGCTTCTGATTCTCCAGTGGTCCTGTCTTGCCTCCTCCAAATCCTGTCCTGCCTCAGAGCTCACTTTTCCCAGGGCCCATTCATGACCCGTCGATTCCTGGCAGAGGACCTATAAAGGCCCTGAGCGTAATAGGTATTCACTAAATGACTGCTGAGTGGAAAAAGAGAAATACTACCCTCTCCTTCTCCCCTGGTCTAGGGGTCTAAGTTAGCGGCAGCCCCATGCATCTCCATCCTATCCCCTGGGCCCCAGACTCCAGGCCAGGCCAGGCCCGCTCAGCGCTGCCTCTGGACAGATCCTGGATATAGCCTTGGCACACAGCTTCCAAACAGTTGCCGGACCCATTTGTCATTCTTCCTTCCCTAGGAAATTGTGCAAGGATGCGCAACGGTAGGCCCAAACTTACTATATTTAAAGAAAATGGTTAAAAATCTAAACAGAAAAAGTCAGCTTAAAAATCAAGATCTTTCTATTTTGAAGTTTTCTTTAGGTCAAGTACATCCTAGGGGATACAGAGTGAGACCATACAGCCCCTGCCTCAAATAAGATTTTCAGGTCGCAATTTTGCTTTTGTGCGCTTCTGCAAAGAAAGCTGTTCCACCGCCCGCCATTACTCCACTGAAGAAGTTACACTGGGGGAGGGGCAGAAGGTTCCAGCAGAGATCCCTTGGGGACACAGAACCCATCTGACCCTGGACCCACCACCCCAGCACCAGCCCCTGCATTCCAACTGCAGCATTCAGACTAGGCGGGGACTCCAGCTTTTTACCGTGGTAACATTCTGCTAAGAAGGAACTTCTTTCGGGCCGCCTGGGTGGCTCAGTTGGTTAAGCGGCTGCCTTCGGCTCAGGTCATGATCCCAGCATCCTGGGATCGAGTCCCACATCGGGCTCCTTGCTCGGCAGGGAGCCTGCTTCTCCCTCTGCCTCTGCCTGCCACTCTGTCTGCCTGTGCTCGCTCGCTCTCTCTCCATCTCTCTCTGACAAATAAATAAATTTAAAAAAAAAAAAAGGAACTTCTTTCCAGCCCAGAACAAAAAGGGGCAGCAGTCTGAAGATCTCAGAAGCCTGGTGGGGAAGGCCAAGGGGAGTGACTGAAGTGGGTCAAAGCAGATCTCCGCTCCCTGCTCTCCACTGTCCCCCCATCTACCTTGGGGGAGGCTCCTGAACCGGTCTGAGCTCCAGCTTCCCCTCCTTCAGCTCGACAAGGACGCCGTCATCTTCCTCATGGGATTCCTTGTGAAAATTAAGTGCAGCATCGAAGGGGTAGCAGGGTGGGAAGACTACCTGAATCTCAGTGTGTGCTGAAGACACAAGCCATCAAGGGACACATCCCAAGGGAGCTGTGACGCCATCATGCAGGACTTGCAAACAAAACCAGTTTCCCCCTTATTGGACCATCCCCAGCCCTGAAAGAAGGGCTGGATGAGGAAACCATGGGAGCACCGAGGGGGAATTTTGGAGCGAACAACAGGTGTGCTCCCAGTCCCAGGAGGTGCCCACTCCCCACCTCCTGGGAGTGAGCCGCATCCCTGTAGCTTG
>PISX010031250.1:0-17660 GCA_004024625.1 Mellivora capensis
TAGAAGGAAGATCTAACTGCATCATTTAGAGCTAGTCCTCTGTGTCCTTGAACACGTTTCTAGTTTCTAGCAAGAAAAAGTTGGCTCTGTGAAATATGGCATATCTTTTACTTGCTGGTGAAGACCTACATAAATCTAAGGCTGTGTGTCTTTGAACAAAGACATACTATGGTACATAACTAGCACAGAGGAGGCTCTTGGTATTATCTATGCAACAAATGAGTACGTGTTAGTAATATAGAGGCTCATATAAAATGTAAACTAGTCACTGAGCCACAGGAAGAACAATTGTCCATGTGACTTAAACTATTTGGCATTGTTGACCCAGATATTACCATGCTATTTTCCCATTCTGAGGGCCTTTTTGTCCGTGCATCAATTGTCAAGACCTCTAGGGTGAACCAGAGAGGAATTCACTGGAAGCTTCCAGGAATGAAAGGAAGCCTGGAGAGTCCAGCTCAGAGAAGACAGGGACTAAGGTAGACCCAGCAGCAGTGCTGGAGTCCAGGGGGCTCCAGTCTGGATGTCCATGTTGATGCTGTCACCACTCCTGGATACCTAATGCCAGTCCTGACATGCCCCAGGGGCCGAGGCTGCCCTGGACATCTGTCTTTGTCATCTTGCAGCCACCATGACCAATTATCTCCTCCATCCCAGCAGATCTCTGGGTCACCTGCCTGGATGCAAGGCTCAGGCAGGAGCTTCTTGGTGGTCAAATGGAAGTCGGTAGCAGTCAGGGTGGCATGCACAGCATTGCTGTCCACCAAGATTCACACAATGTGGAGATTCGAGTGTCCAGCATCCTGGTGAGCAAAACCCCCAGTGATGCTCACTGCTGTGTTGCAACTGACTCATGAGCACATGTGGTCTTACATGAAGGAAAGCAGTGTAGTACTAAGGAAGCAACCTTATGTTTCTATGGAGACACTTAGCAGAGTTGGGGTCATGATAGATATTGTTTATTATGGCTAATTTATTATTCACCATTAGTAACAATAGGCATTTGCCCAGATTTTTAAAATAATGGGAAATAACCAATGGTCCACGGGCTGGCTGGCTGTGAAATTGTGCAGCAGGGGAATTTTGTCTCAGACACCCCCTGTCCTGCATTTTCCACTCTCCCACCCACCTCCTTCCCATTCCTTCTCTTTCCATGCTGTCTGATCCCCTTCCTCCATGAGGCAGGGTCTTGTTCTTTGCTGGTGGTCAACTAATGTTTGCTAAAGGAGTTTACACTGAGAAGGGCTTGCATGCGGAGCTATTTGTATTCATACCATGAGCTTGCAAAGATCTTACAGTTTGCAAGGCCCAGAGAATGCATCTTTAGTGGTGACGCTTACTGCCACAAGAATAGGGAGAATTCAGTAAGTAAGCACATGTTACAGGATACATGTTGGGTGCAGAGGGAAATGCTTTGAATGTGCGATCTCCTGGGCATGGAATTGTCACAATCTTTGAGCTGGCTGTGACTATTATTATCCTCTTGATTTTCAAATGGGAAAACCAAGGCCTAGAGTCAAGGCTTGAACCCGCTTTTGGCCAATCGACAGCTCATGCTGGGATGAGCTGTAGATCAAACTGCCCCACCTTCCGTCTTATAGCGCCTTCTCCCAGTGCTCATTCTTGACACTGCTGCCCACTCTAATGATAAGGAAAACAACTTAAGGATCCTGGAGGAGTCCTGTGTTCGTCAGGGTTCTCCAGGGAAACAGAACCATTAGGATGTGTAGATAATCAGCTCACGTCATCAGGGAGGCTGACGAGTCCGAGATCTGCAGTCTGCAGGCTGGACACCCAGAAGACCTGATGGTGTAGTTCTACTCCGAGTCCAAGTCTGAAGGCAGAAGACTGACGTCCCAGCTGCAGTCAGGCAGAGAGCGAAGTTCTGTGTTACATAGTCTTTTTGTTCTATCCAGGCCTTTAACTGGCTGGACCAGACCCACACACATGGGCAAGACAATGGGCTATACTCAGTCTACCAATTCAAGTGTTGATCTCATCCAGAAGCATCCTCACAGACACACCCAGAATAACATTTGACTAAATGCAAGTGGGTCTTGACCCACTTGACCCAGTCAAGTTGACCCATAAAATTGGCTATCACAAGTGTTTTGAGGAGAAGTGAGTTGGGGGAAATTGGAGGGAAAGACGAATTATGAGAGACTGTGGACTCTGAGAAACAAACTGAGTGTTTGGGAGGGGAGGGGGATAGGAGGTTGGGTGAGCCTGGTGGTGGGTACTATGGAGGGCACATATTGCATGGAGCACTGGGTGTGCTGCATAAACAATGAATTCTGGAACACTGAAAGTAAATAAAAAAATAAATAAAAATTAAGGTAAAAAACATTCTAAAGTATTTTGAGTTCCCTAAAGCCAAGAATTAATTTTTGCTCTTTTTTGAAGTTTTTTGTTACCTGTGAATATTCAGGACTCAGCTAGTCAAGCTGAGTTGAGTAAATTCTTACTAGACCTCAGTTTCAGTGCATGGTGGCTGGTGGCGGTAGACAATCCCAGGGGCTATGGTGAGGGATCATGTGTCCAGCAAGCCCAGGACGTCAGAGCCAGAAAAGCCTGGTTTCAAGCCTTGTGTCTGCAAGTAGCAAGTAATTCAAGGTCTCCAAGTCTGCAGATGGGAAAGGACAGCATCTGCTTTCTGGAGCTGCTGTGAAGATTGGAGAAAGGGCTGGGGGCACGCTGGGCGCATAGTGGCCCACCATAAGCAGGTGCTGTTATAGTAAGAGAGGAGGAAAATGAAATCAGCTTTCATGGCAAGGATCAAAGATGGCAGCTATATTACCAGCTGTGTCCAAAGTCATTTAGGGAGTTGGTCCTCCCCAAGCCGGCATCCATCAACTGGCCATTTAAAGATATTTTCATAATCTCTTCTGGACTGCTTCATTTAAGAGACACAGATGCCTCCTTTTAAAAGACAAGTCACTGAAAATGTGACCTTTGTGTTCTAAAGTAGCTTTTATCTGGTGCAAACAAAATCTCTGAAATTCTGAGAAAACCTTTCAAGTGAGGATGTTTGCTAAAGACTGGCATAGCCAGGATAGATGACCTTTTAATTGATGGTACCAAGCTCTCAGAAATCAAGTTCAAAGTTAATTTGTCAAACACTGTTTCTTTAAGAAGTTGAGAGCCATGACTTCTTTCTTTCTAATGACAGCATAGGGGTTTTACTTTTTTAGCCAGTATTTGCTCCTTTTTAATATCCGTCCCCATCTCCCAGCATCTCTGGGCTTTGGCATAGAAGTACATTTTCTGTGGTCAGGGCCTCTGTTGAGAGAACCCAGGGAAACAGAGTAGGCTTCAAGACTTACAAAGACTTACAAAGAGTTCCCAAAGGTCTAGAAGGACAAATGTTGGGTCTGATATTGCAAGTCACTGAAGATCCATTTTGGAATTATGGCGCAGTTGAGACTTTCTGCTGATTCTGTTGAATTCCCCTTGCTTTGTCTTCATGGAATGCAGTGGTAAGTTGTGGCTGTTAGTGGGAATGCTTGCCCCTTGGAAGAATGGGTCTAGGTACTTCCTTAGACTTGAAATAGCCTTTAACTCTTTCATACTTGGCCAAGCCACCCTTTCCAACTTGATAATTCTTTCATTTTGCAAATGTCCTTTCTGTTCTGGAATTTCCTGGGCACCGCGGCTCAACTCAGCCATGCCTGTTAGCTGATTCCCAAGTTAACTCTTCTGATGGGGTAACTTCTGTTCCTTTCAGTCACCAATACTTTTGCAAAGATTCAGATTTGCTTAGTTATGTAGCATGTACTTAAAAAAAAATCCAATAGAATGTTTGGCTGTGTGGATTTCTAGAATGTTCCATGTACTCACAAGTTTGTTATCTACTCCCACTTTCTGGGAGTCCTGGTTTGTCTCGAGTACACCAAGGTCACGAATACAGATGGCCTGAGGTTTGGTCAGTAATCCCATGTCTATCCAAAGAGTAAATCCTAAAATCTTTGCCATGCTGGACCCCCTATAGCCTGGAGCCACACCTTTAACAAAGCCCAGACCATGTCCACCTCTCCCAGGAGGGGATCAGCTTTTCTTCAGCCCCTTATTTCTCTCCCCTTGAGGTGGCCCATCAAGTCAGGATACACAAACACTCTTGGTGCCAGTGCCCCTTCCCCTTCCCCCAAACTGTTCCTGCCCAGAAGGCCATTCCTGAGGGTTCTGCCACCATTTAAAAGCATGTACAGTCAACTTCAGATGGAAGGTAACTGCTTCAGCCCAGCGTACTTTTAGCTCAGGGTAGCTAAGAGCCATGGAATGCTGATTTATTTTTCATTTTTTGCCAGCAGCACATAACTGCCTCTTTAAATTATTTCAGCTAACTTCCATTGATGGTCTGTGGATAAACAAAAGTGCCAGTTGCACAGAATTTGTGGGGTGGTTGGTTTCACATAAAAGAGGCATGTCCTAAGCTGGAGATCTGAGCTCCCGAGCATCTAATTAGGAAAAACCCAATGACAGCCTTGGTAAATGTCTCCTAGAGAGCTCACAGCTGGGTTCAGGCATCAAATGCAAATTAAAGTTTCATAGATTCTGAGTCATTAGAAACTATGTAACAATCATAAGGCACAGTCAGCTCTTGGAGAAAATAGAAGGCACCATTATGGATTTAAGTCATTTGTCCTTGTGTGTGTGTGTGTGTGTGTGTGTGTGTGTGTGTGTGATGCAAGAATGTTCAGTGGGTGACCTTTGTTTCATAGGCCTCCTGTCTTGGCCTCCACTAGGCCCCTGGCCTCTACCCTGTACTCTGTGTCTCCCCTATAGGCACCTATATGGAATTTAATGCCTCTAAGTTCTTGTTATTTTGCTGGTTGTCATGTTTGGAAAACTAATCTCCACTAAGCATTTTAGCATTTTAAATGAACACATTTTAATGTGAAGCTTGTGAAAACTGAAAAACTTTCAAGACATACAAGGATTCATGTCCAAGAGTGGCATATAGGCTCTTAAAGAGTTGATGAAAAAATGGTGGCCAGAGGTGTCTTTTGCTCACTCCATCTGTTAGTGACCTGGGCTGAGAACAAATGATCCCCTTTGTTGCTTATAAACTGCAACAATGTATCCTCCAGGTTCCTGGGAAGGTGGTTTACAACTGCAGCAGGGTATCCTCTCCTTTCTGGAGAAGTCCAGAGTCAAGGTGTCAGCACAGCCAGGCTCCCTCCCAGGCTCCCTCCTAGGCTCCATCCACACCTCCTCCAGCTCCTGGTGGCCCCAGGTCTTCCTTGGCTTGTGGCTGCATCTCTCCAGTTTTTGTCTCTATGGCCACAAAGAGTCGCATGCATTTTATTAGCCCACACATTGGCCATAAAAGACAGGGAAAATTCTTTGTATTGAGCGGGAGAGGAGAGCACACTATGGTTAACCACGCTTATGCTCTGACTGCCTCAGAGACCCCTTTCCTTGGTCTTTCTCCCCACCCTGCCAGGCTCTTCCTGGAACAACATAGCCAGATGGCATCAGTCAAAAGAAGTATGACAAGAAATCAGTGGTTATGGCCTGAAAGCCCACTTGGGAAATCTGTGCCCCTTCTCCATGGGTTTCTGAACTTAATGTTTCTTACTCAGTCTTTCTATGTTCTGCACTCACTGGCAGGCAATGATTTTCCTTAGAGACAGCTACAGACAGAATGACAGAAGTCATCTGCTGGGCAGAAGTCATCTTTTGGAGCCATAAAAATCTTGGCAGAATCCCAGAAACTCACTGGTGGTCCCAGTGCATCTCTTGGTGATCACTCTACTGAATCACAGGAGACAGAAAATTTGGTCCAAGCTCCACTGACTGCTATTACAAAGTTGGGATTTATTACAGAGCTCAGAAGTCTAGCAATCCTGGGAAATCAGGAAGAAAGAGGAAATTCCCAGCTCTTCAGCAGAACTACTCTAGTAAATAGATACAATTCTGTCTCTCATTGTGAGCTTAAAAGACTAACTTCAGAGATCTAGAAGTTTGTGCTGTTGAGGCTACTTAAAAGTGGCTGGTTCCAAAATCCTCAAGTGTTCTGTTTGTAGAACAAATGAAGTTTTAATGGCCTGCAGTGCCATTTGAATATTCATGCTAATAGGTATTTTCCATTTAGGAAATAAGGAGAGTAACCAAGAATTAATTTCAACAGCTGGCAGTTGTTGAAGGCAACTAATTTACCCTGATTCTTGACTAGAAGAAGCAAATTGCCACATCCATTAAGGAAATTAAAGGAGGCTATTCTTTTCTCTTTCACCTGCACCAGCCCCAGGGCACCCTACATATGCTGAGCATCCAAATGTCTCCCAAATGTGTTTACCAGTTTTATTCCAACCATTAAGTGCTGTTTTCCATTTACTGCTATTCAGTAAACAATAGAGGACCCCAATATGAAAACCTACATTAGGTTTGAGGAGTCCAATACTTACAGCACATTATTAGGTCCTTCAAAGAAGAATGAGGCCCTTCAGATGGGCCATAAATCTTGTAGGATATGGTTTTGCAGATCAGAACCCTGGTCGCTGCTCCCAATTAAGTATGTAGATTTCAGAATGTATAGAACTGACGGGGTGAGGAGTTTGGATTCTCTCCTTTGAGTAATTGGACAAGCTAAAAAGAAAGCATTTGCAAGAAAGAACCGGATGGTCTATTTCTTTTCCAGTCTTCAATCAGGACCATAAGAAACATTCTTGACCCACCAGCCTTCTCCCAAAATCAACATGTTAGATGTCAGAACCTCTGCTCATACAACTTGTCTGAAAATAGTGATTTTTCTTTTTGAGAATCATCCTTGAGTGTTTCCTGCTGTTTTTTTTTTTTTTAAACTGAGACTGACAGTCTTAAATAAGACCACCTGGACTGAGAATCATCCTCCCTGTCTCTTAGATCTGGTTCTGCCACTAACTAGGTTGGTGGACTGCTGAAAGTTCCTAATTATGCTAAGTCTCAGTGTCCTCATATCTGCGGCACAGATGTTAGACCAGACCATTTTCAGGATTTGTTTCTAGATATTTATTTATTCAATATATATTTATTTTAAAAAGATTTATTGATTTATTTTAGAGAGAGAGAGCACGGGGGGGAGGGTCTGAGGGTGAGGAAAAGAGAGAATCCCAAGCAGACTCCTTACTGAGCATAGAGCCTGATGCTTGATCTCATGACCCTGAGATCATGACCTGAGCTGAAACCACAAATTACGATGCCTCACCCAACTGAGCTGCCCAGGTGCCCCTGTCTGTTTCTACTTAATACTCACTTGGACAATGGTACTTCCCCACTAGTGGAAGTTCATACCATACCAAGTTCAAAAAGACCCTTTAAGTACCCTAAGAAAACTAGAAAACCAGAGAAGAGAAAGGTTCTAGGATCTTAATGGGGAACTGAAATATCCTAGACATGGAAGTATGCCTTATGCACTTAAGCACAGAAAATTTCCCTCAGTGGTCTTCCCTATGTCGAATTCTGTTATATGGAGAGCCACCTCTTCCTACTTTGCCTATAAATGCATAATATTTAGATAAGTACACATAGATTTCTCCAAAATGTTTGAACTATTTTTACTTACTGAACTTCTGACACCAAATCTGTGAGGTTTTCCACACCAAGAAATTCTTCAGTTTTATGAGAAAGCCAGCCAGGTGCCCTCAATTCTGTTCAGTTCTGACACTAACCATCCAGAGTTAGGGTCAGACCCCACAGCTAAGGGTTAAGGCCCACAAGACTGCCCCCATTTCAGACATCAATCCCAAGCCCAGGCCATCTGCACTTCTGACTGACCATCTGTAAATTGAAGGTTTCTATGACCCTCAGCTTAGGTCACAGAACTTAGGAAACCACTTCACTTCCCTTTATTAGTTTGTTATAAAGGAAACAACTCAAGAACAGCCAAATGGAAACCATGCACAGGGCCAAGAATGGGAAACTTGTGTGAAGTTTCCAAGCCTTCTCCAGTATTTCTGCTCCCTGAGCACCTCAATGTGGATGTGTTGACCCACCCAGAAGCTCATCATCATTCCCGAGTTCTTACAAAGTTTAATGTCCAACCCATCTTCCCCTTTCCCAGAAGTCTGTGTGTGGGACTGAAAGTTCTAACCCTCAATCACTTGATCTTCCAGCCTCTCATAAACTATTGGTGGGGACGGGTGCTAACCTAAGTCACCTCTTGAACATAATTTCTGATGTGATTCAAAGGGGCTTGTGATGAATGAAAAAAAAAAAAAGCTTCTCTTTTAACTCAGGAAATTCCCAAGTGTTTGGGGAGCCCTGTGCCAAGAATGGGGGCAGAGGCCAAATATATTTCTTATGGCACTATATCTACACTTCTTGGCTACAAAGTTGGGTGTTCCTAAAATCCCCTGTCCCTTTCTGGTTCAATAATTTCCTAGAATGACTCACAGTACTCAGGAAAACACTTTTCTTACCATTACTAATTCGTTATAAAGGATACCACTCAGGAATAGCCAAACTGAAGAGATCCATAGAGCAAGGTATGAGGGTGGGGTGCACAAAGCTTCTATGTCCTTTCTTGGTATCTTTTTAGTACCTTGATGTGTTCCTCAACTTGGAAGTTTTCTGAACCCCATTGTTTAATTTTTATGAAGGTTTTCTTACATAAGCATGATTGATAATGTCATTGGCTATTGGTGATCAAACTCAAACTCCAGACCCTTTCTCTTCTCTTAAGGTAGGAGTAGGATGGGGCTGAAAGTTCCAACCCTCTAATCATGTCTTGGTTTTTCTGATGTACAGATCTGGAGCTGTCAGGAGTCCTTCAACCACCAATCATCTCCAAAGCACACAAAACACACTCATCACTTGGGATATTCCAAAGGTTTCTGGAGCTGTGTGCCTGGAAAATGGAGACAAAGACCAAATATTTACATTTTATTACATCACAGTGGTCTCATATTAATTATGAGAAAACCTCTTCCTATTGCATAGATCAAGATCAGTGAAATATTTAGTCACATTTAGGTTGTATTTTATGAATGTATCTTTTCTCTAAAATATTTGTGTTGTGCATATAACCATTGTTCACTACTATATTCTTACTGCTTGCATGTGGCAGGTAGTGAACAAATATTTGTTGACTGTGTAAGTAAATGAATGAGTATGATTCATTGGTGTTTTTATGGTTTTTATGTAAGCCATGTGCTGTTGGTCACAAAATATTTAAGAGTAATGCCTAATCTGTCATTCCTGGGGAAGGAGAGTGGATGATTCTGACGTTGCAATGCAGAAATACATCCATTTTCATCTTACATCCTAGATGTAAGTAACTCTTTCGACGGAAGAGTGTTTATAGATTGCCTTCCAGTGCCACTAATGCTAATGGTGCTGGGGCCAATGGTGCCTCCAAAGGTACTTCAGAGATCATTCCATCGGAGAACTTTGCTTTTACGCATCATTCCTATTTTTAAAATTAACATATAATGTATTATTAGCCCCATGGATATGGGTCTGTGATTGATCAGTCTTACACAATTCACAGCACTCACCATAGCACATACCCTCCCCAATGTCCATAACCCAGCCACCCTATCCCTCACCCACCCCCGCCAGCAACCCTCTGTTTCTTGAGATGAAGAGTCTTTTACGGTTTGTCTCCCTCCTGATCCCATCTTGTTTCCTTTTTTCCCTCCCTGCCCCCCATGACCCCCGCCCTGCCTCTCAAATTCCTCATATCAGGGAGATCATATGATAATTGTCTTTCTCTGATTGACTTATTTCACTCAGCATAATACCCTCTAGTTCCATCCATGTCATTGCAAATGGCAAGATTTCATTTTTTTAAACACATTGTTCCTATTTCCTAGTAATATAGGCAGCCTGGATTTTGTGCAGTAAAGAATAGCATTTCATAAGATTTGGTTGATGAGATTCAGAACTTAACTATCATTCTTCCACTTAATTGATTTTTTAAGAGATTTTATTTATCCATTTTTGAAATAGAGAGAGAGAGAGAGAGTGAGAGAGAGAGAAAAAGCACAAGCAGGGGGAACAGCAGAGGGAGAGGGAGAAGCAGGCTCCCCACTGAGCAGGAAGCCTGATGTGGGGCTCAATCCCAGGACCCTGGGATCATGACCTGAGCTGAAGGCAGAGGCTTAAACAACAGAGCCACCCAGGCACCCTTTCACTTAACAAATTTTTTAAAAAAAATGTGTCTTTGTGTCAGGGACTATGTTGTATTCGGGGGATGAAAACATTATTAAGATAAGGTTCCTGTTCTTGTTAGGGTCGAGAAGACCTCAACCCAGGGAGGCGCAGAGGAACGACACCAAGGCGGCTCTGCAACAACAAGGGTTTTATTGTTCCAGCATGCTGGGGCTCTGCAACATACCCGGAGAACAGGCAGAGGCCGAGAGCCCCGACCCAAGGGAGTACAGGGTTTTTATATCATTTTTAGACAAAGGATCTGGCATAGTGGCAAGGTCGGAATAAACTGTTTCAAGCTGGGCTGTCTCCTAATCAGGATATGTGACATTCTTTGTAAAAACAGGAGGAGGTAAGAGGAAGGCCCTATCATACAGCTGGCGGAGCAGTTACAAAAAGCAAATCAAGCAAGTTAGTAGAGGCTTCATACAATTTAACTCTTTCAGCCCTGGATCCCTTCATTCTCAAGGTAGGAAGAGGCCACCCATTACACACCACTGTTTAAAGTGTCATGACAACAGGAGCACCTGGGTGGCTCAGTGGGGAGCCTGCTTCCTCCTCTCTCTCTGCCTGCCTCTCTGCCTACTTGTGATCTCTGTCTGTCAAATAAATAAATAAAATCTTAAAAAAAATGTCATGACACAAGTGCCCACACTGTACTGTGGGAGTTTATCCTGTTCAGACTGAGGGCCTAAATTGTCTTGTACTGAGTCATTAATATCTGCAACTCTCAACACCATGTCCCCTCCGTGCCCGTGGAGACACAGTAGATCTGCCAAGAGAGATCAGCAGCGGTCTCCAGATTTTCTGTGAGTTTTAATGCAGTGCTTACCAGGATGGGTCATGGAAAAATCTCTAATTAACAATGGTGCTTACTTCCAGCACCAAATGACCCTTAACAAGTTCATTGAATAAAACATCAGGGAAAGAAGGGGGCAAGATGTTGGAAACTCCCTATAAGAAACTTTCCCCATAAGAGCACACAGAGCATCTAGGACAACAAAGCTAAAAACCCATGGGCACCAACTACCGTGAAACTTGGTGGGAAGATAAACCTACAAATTCTAACATCAAGTGAGTCAGAAGTCCGTGTCAACAGGTATAATCACACCACCCTTTTCTTCATCATGTGCTCTTCGTGACTTGCCATGATGGTTGTATTCCTTCTTTCCTTCCTTCCCTCTTTGTTTTCTTTTTTTAAGATTTTATTCATTTATTTGAGAGAGAGCGAGAGCATGCACAGGAGCAGGGAGAGGGGCAGAGAGAGAAACAGTCTCCCTGCAGGGCAGGGAGCCTGATATGATGCTGGATCCTGAGATCGTGACCTGAACTGAAGCCAGATACCTAACCCACTGAGCCACCCAGGGGTCCCGTCCTCCTCCTTTGTTTTCTGAAACTGAAGTCAAAACCCAAGAAGAGAAACTAATACGTATTGGGCTGCTATTCTCTGCCCATCAGGGGTATACACTGGAGTCTTATCAAACCTCCCCAAACACACATGTTATTTTCCAGAATCCTTATGTTTTCACGTAATTTTGCTCATTTCAATAAAGTCAGTTTGCTAAAAATACACAACCAAATGCTATTTTTGTATGCTTGTAAAACTTCTCATAAATAAATTCATAAATCATAAAAAATCTTGTTTCTAAATGTGTGCCAAGATCTTGGTTTGGGAAATATAATTTTTAGAGATGACACAAAGGGACAAATTTAAATTGAACAGCTGGGGAAACAACTTAGAAAAAAAATTCAGCCTCTGCATAAGATGGAAAGATTTGATGGTGAAGTGTAGTGCAATGAAAGTTGAAGTGAATGCACAGGAGATTTCGTAGTGTTGGTTTGTGTTCCTGAGACATGGCCCAGCTATGGTAAAAATTGGGTGCTGCTTCTGCACTTTGCTGCCCCCTTCCCCAAGGCCCCACTTGCCTGTGGAGTGCACACTTCCTTCAAGTTCCCGCTGAGCCTGCTGTACTTCCTGCTCCCTCTTATTCCTGGGGGATGTCTCCGTTGTTCACAATTTGTGTAAAATATGCTAGTGACTCCCAAGGGTCCTTCTTCGGTCCTGACTAGCCTCTGGAATTGCAGACCCATATCCTCATGGATTCTGGAACTTCTCCACCTGGGTGTGTGAGTACTTTCTGAGTCGAAGGATAACAACAGGACATCCATCCATGTGCATTTTTTTCTGGGAAGAGGGTACATAGGTTTTATCAAATTTTCAAAGTGCCCCCCTCCACCATGCCCCCTTCACTCATCATAGCTAACGTTCAGTGAGTGCTTTCCTCATGCCTGGCATTGTTGGAAGTACTTTGCTAGAGTTGTGGCCTGTCATTATTGTAGTGGTCCGCTGAGGTGGGATGTGTCAGTGGCTCCCAGTTTTGTGTGTTGGGAACCGGGATAATAGATTGGTAAGTAGCCATGCTTACATCTAATGGATGTTAAAAGTAAGGTCCAAACTCTGACATCTCTGTCCTCTGCCCACCAAAGATAAGAATCCTAACCCTAAAGCCACGTTCTCTACTGGACACGGCTTCATATCACTATCACCAACCTAGTTCTCTTGACTCCCCTCTCTCCCTCCTCTGCCCGGGATTTTGTTTTTGTTCTCATAGTGTCTCCTGTAATCATATTCCAAACATGATATCTGAGTTAAGGCTCTCCCTACCTCAGATCTGATTATGGTCCCATGGGGTTCACCCCTCCCCCTCCCATCGGTCTACCACCTGCTACCCTCATTGTTCTCAGAGGTATTGATTGGCTTGATGGGATCACATTCCTCTGCTCAGACACGTTTGTGGGCCCATAAGATACAATCCAGCCTTTTAGCAAGAAGTCATGATGCTTCATGATCAAGGTCACTCTGACCTTTTCAGCCACAGCTCTGACCGGCTTCCCCACCACACCCCATGCAGACACACACATCACACACACACATCCCACATGTAGATACATCACACACATCACACCACACGGACACACATACAGATGCACACACCCTACACCACACGGGTATACATACATCACACACATAGATACTCACACCACATACAGGCACACACATCCCACATGTAGATACATACATCACACACATCACACCACACAGACACACACACACACACACACACCACAGCATGCAGACACGCACATCCCACATCAGATATGCACATCACACACACCGTATCACAGACATACACATCACACATTCCGGGAATGACCCAAGTCCTTGAATGACCTCTTTACTTGGAATGTGACCTCCTTTTTCTTTTAGGTGATGATTACGTGGTTGGTGGGTGGGAAAGGAATACTGAGAGGGGCTTGTGCCAACAGAAACTTTGGGCGCTCCGTCTGAGAAAGCAGAAACTCTACTACTCCTTGCAGGTCCACTGAGGGAGGAAATTATCAGCTATGAGGGAGAGGAAGCAGCAGAAAGGGGTGGGGAGGGAGCTGGGCAGCCCCATGCATGAAGCACCCCAGTAGAATGTGGCACCCGCATCTTCCTTGCCTCCATGGTCAGGCAGTGACTGGCTAGATCCGTTCCTTGGACGCTAGCCCAGGGAGCATTTGGTGGTCACTTGGTCACCTGTGCTGGCTCTCAGCATGCCCGAGATTCTCACAGACGAGCAGGAGAACATCACCTGGCACCACCTGGCCTTGCTTCTTGGTGGCAATGAGTGACGGAAACGTTGCCTCTCTTGTTCCTCCACATCCCAGGGAGACCTGGACACCACCTGGCTGTGTCCTTTGCCCCTCCATGACCCTGCCATCTTGCACCCTTCTTCATGTCAATTCCCCCTCTGTTGCTTACTGTTGCTCACTGCAACACTGCTGTTTGCTTCTGGGAGTGGGAGGGCTTCAGAGAAACAGGTATGAGGCAGAGGGAATGGTGGGTACGCAAGTAGGCTCCCTGAGGCAAGGGGTCTGGACCTTCTCCACACGCTGCACTGGCCTCTCATTGGGTATGAACTGTCCCTGGGGAGGGACAGGACTCCTGGCAGGAGGGCGCTCATTAGCTGGACGCCTCTGAGACCTTCAGCCACCATCACTCTCAGCAGCTGGGGGAGAGAAGTCCTCAGTCCTGAAGGGGGTGACCCATAAGTCACCCACCACAGTTTATCATTAAAACCCTTTAAAACCCCAAATATAAGAATCTCACAGAACCAGTACAGAAAGGAGAGACTCTCTAGTCTGAATGCTTTATTTTATTTGTCAGAAAAAAGAGGTACAAGGAGAGGTAAAATGTCTACGCAGCCTGTGGTGACTCAGCTCCCTCGTGGCTGAGTGAGGACTGGGACCCATGAGATCTTCCTGTAGGTCCAGCCCTGTATCTACGTATAACAGTGGACATCCCTTCCCTCCTTCCCAGAATGGATGCTTTAGTCGCTTTTGGCTGATGGGGGTAGTTTCATATTTACTAGCCACAGGCAGCCAACTTGCACGTTCCTCGAGAAATCTCTGCAAAGGAAAGACTACAGAAGCTCCCTTCGTGAAGGGTCACGACAGGCCAGCCGTGTTTGCCGGATAAGCAGAAGACACTAGAATTTTGAACAGCCCCCAACCTTCTCTGACAGTGGTGGCCAATGGCTTGCAAAGTCCTGCGGGACAAGAGCCCCCTCCCGGGTGACCCCACCAAGTCCCTAGCACAGAGCTGGCGCATGGCGGCGCCTCCCACCGTGGGCTCTCCAAGCCTATAAACCTCTTCACAGCAGCTAACTTGCTCATCCAAACTGCTAACAGGTTTTCCTTCTCCAAAGTTCCCTTAGAAATTAGCATTTCTTCTCCATTCTTATATATATCTGAAATTTTTTTGGGGGGTGGGGAAACAAGCTCTAAAATGAATGATGATCCCATTTTACACCAATTCGCCAATTTGCTGTCCTCCCACTGGGAATATCATGATTTAGCATCTAAGGAAATCCCTGGCAAGAAGGTCTGATGGTAGGGGTATGCAGGAGTGTGCTCTATAAGGGAGGAGAGCAGAGGGAGATGACACATAAGATGAAATTGTAAGAGGCCTCAGCTGGACTCTGGGGGCTCCTGAACTGTAATGCCCTTGGAGTCTTCCCAAGTCAGGGCTAAGCATGAGGACTCTGTACCCGACCCAGTCCTTGGATGCCAGTTGGTGAGGGAGGAGGCATCCTCCCAGTCAGGGCAGCGCCCTCCCCAGCCACGACCCATGCTGGAGAGGGCCTCAGCTGTGAGCTGGGGCTTTGGTTCTCAAGGGGCATCGGGCGGGCACACACAGTGTCCCCTGTGCTCTGTTGTTGGTTAACCTGCCTAGATATGGCAGACACACCGTGGGCCCAGCAACCATCAGGCAAAACATGCTCTTCCCAGATGGTGTCGGGAGCTGCGGTGCAGCCTGTTCTTCGGATGTTTCTGGGGGATGCCTCCCTCTCAGCCCACCCTCAGTCTTTCCCGCATTCCCCTGGATATTTTCCAAGGATATGTTTGCAAGGTCGACTCCTGCCCCTTTAAAAAATTCCCTTTCCCAACGTCCATCACGCATAGCCAATTTCTCACCCTCCCGTCTCATCCAAGCGTGCTTCAGTAGCAACTGGTGTTTCTGGACTCCACTTCCGCATGGACTCTCCCTTTAACTATGAGAAGAGCCACCGAACGGAGAGGACTGGGGTGGGAGGACTCTTTTCCCCAAACACAGAAAGTCACAGTAGAAACCTGGTACAACCTTACCAAGCTGCTCCAATTATCTGTGGAGATTTTGGAACGTGCACCAGGATCCGATTTTATGTTATCTTTCCAAAAAAAATGACATTGTTTTCACTTAGAACAGATGTGCAGCCTAGCACCCGCATGGAATTGGGGTCCCGCAGATACTGGGGTCACACTGTACCTGTGTCTCGGCCCACTGCCGTCTGGCTCCCGGTCATCCTGTGACTGAGGGCCAGTTCTCCAGTGGTCCCCAGGCTGCTGTGTCTGGTGGATAGTCCCTTCCGTTTCCTCTCTGTCCCTTTGCAGGACTCTTCTTGCTCCTTTGTTTAGAAGCTCCCCCATGGTGATTGGAGGCCGGACTCTGGTTCTCTTTGTACCTCACTTACCATTCTGTCTTTCACTCTCGAATTTCTCTTTTCCAGTTGCCCATGAAAGCATCACCTCACTTCTTGCTCATCTCCAGGATGGTCACTTCCACCCCGATGGCTTCAAACACTGTGTCCACGATGTTGAGGCTCAAACCCCATCTCCAGGCTGCACTTCTTAGCTCCAAACCCCGAGGCACTTCTGCCTCTTGGATCTAGAGGCACATGGGGCCTTGGACAGATATGTCCAAACACAAACGTTCCGCTGCTGAAAATCCTCTCCATTCCATTGAACAGCATTCTAATCTAAGGCAACATCGTATGTAGCTTGTCTGCCTGGATGAGGGCTGAGCCCGCCAGGAGCTGCACAAATGTGCCCACGGAAGAGCTGAGGCTTGTGTGGCCATGCTCTGGGACTGGCCTCACACTGCTCTCCCCACACCCATGCACGCACCCTCACAGACTCATGCACACTCATGGGCATGCAGTCCTGATGCTGTAAGCGTGGGAGGTCAGTGTTTCTGCTGAAGGCATCTCGGGGGACAAGGAGGATGCAGGTCACACGCCACACAACCCATCTTCTCTTTCAATGCCTCCTCTTCCCCAGAGGCTCACAGCCCACATCCCTTTCCTCCTCTTTGTTTGTCTCTCTTGTGCATGTTCCTCCAGCCTCTTTCTCTTGGGGGTTTTTCATCTTTGCCAAGGAGAGACATCTGGTCTCTTCTGGTCTCCTGAATTTCTCCTCTGACCATTGTTTTCCTTCAGGGATGCAGCACAAGTGAGAAAAGCAAAGGGCTGGTCCTGTTTAGTAAATGCACTGGCTTCCTGGAGCTACTGTCACCGAGTGTCACAGAAGTTCTATTTCATGGTCCCAGAGGACAGCATCTGAAATTGGGGTGTCTGCAGGGTGGGGTCCCTCTAAGGGCTGTGGAGGAGAATCAGCTTTGGGCCACTTCCATAGCTTTGGGGGTTTATGGGCAGTTGTTGGCAATCCTGGGCTTCTAGAAGCATCTCATGGACCTCTTCCTTCATCTTCATGCGGCGTTCTTCCCATGTACCTGTCTGTGTCCTTTTGATAAGGATACCACTTCTATTGCATTGGGATCATTGTACTCCAGTGGGACCTCATTTTTTAAATTTTTATTAATTTAATTTTTAAATTTTTTTAAAAAACATATTTTTATCCCCAGGGGTACATGTCTGTGAATCGCCAGGTTTACACACTTCATAGCACTAACCATAGCACATACCCTCCCCAATGTCCATTACCCCACCCTCCTTTCCCGACCCTCTCGCCCCCCAGCAACACTCAGTTTGTTTTGTGAGATTAAGAGTCACTTATGGTTTGTCTCCCTCCCAATCCCATCTTGTTTCTTTTCTTCTTTTTCTGCCCCCCTAGTCCCCCATGTTGCATCTCCACTTCCTCATATCAGGGATATCATATGATAGTTGTCTTTCTCTGATTGACTTATTTCACTAAGCATGATACCCTCT
>PISX010031251.1:0-17639 GCA_004024625.1 Mellivora capensis
TCGTGGCTTTGCACTCAGTGTTTACCGATTCGATCTGGTGACACACTCTATCTTCTAGATCACCTAAGACACCATCTTCCTTTGGTAAGTTCCACGTGAAATGGCATTTCAGCTGTGGAAGGGTTTTCTCCAGAGAATCCTTGTTGACCTCACTGTGGAGAAAATAAACACGGTCACTGGGACACGCACCGGCGAGGCACTGCACCTGGGACGCGGTGACAGGTTGTGTCAGCTCGCCAGGCTGTGAGATGCCCGGGCTCTCGTTAAACATTAGGTCTGGGTGTGTGTGTGACGGTGTCCCCAGGAGAGAGGAGCTGCTGACTCGGTGGGCTGAGGGAAGGCAGACTGCCCTCCCCCGGTGTGGACGGGCCTCCCGCGTCTGCTGAGGGCCCCAGTCGAACCCAAAGGCAGAGGAAGTGTGAATTCTGTCTGTCTGTCTGTCTGTGTGAACTGGACACTGGCCTTCTCCTCTCCTTGGACTGGAGCTTATGTCGTCAGCGTTCCTGGTTCTCAGGCGTTCAGACGCGGACCGGAGCCTCTGGCATTATCCCTCCAGGTCTCGGGCTTTTGGACTCTGACTGGAATCACACTACTGCTCCCTCCTGGGTCTGTAGCTTGTGGCCAGTGGACCGTGGTTATGATCCTCAGCTTCCATATTGTGTGAGGCAGTTCCTCAGTGTTTTAACATCTAGTGAATTTTAAAGTTATTTAATAGACTATAAAGTCTAATATTTAAATATAGAGGCTTGGATGCCTGGATGGCTCAGTCCATTCAGTATCTGCCTTTGCCTCAGGTAATGATCCTGGGGTCTTGGAATCGAGTCCCACATCAGGCTCCTTTCTCAGTGGGGAGCCTGCTGCTTCCTCTGCCTGAAGCTTCCCTTGCTTGTGCCCTCCCTCCCTCTCTCTCTGTGACAAATAAATAATATCTTAAAAAATATAGAGGCTTATAACTATATTATTGTTTTGATATCTTAATTGTATTTTATTGTGTGTAGAGTCCCTACTTGGGAACATAACCTTAATTATGTTATTCCCAATGGGGGAAAATGACTTGCTGCAAAATAAAAATGTGCTGCAAGATGTGACAGATGCTTCTTCTGACAGGTTAGGACTTCAGTCCTGAATTCTGAAAATACTTGAGTAAAGACCATTCCCTTTACTGTTCTTCCTTCTTGAATGAACAAATAAAATTAGTAAAATAAACAAAAACAGCAGAAACTTAAGTAAATTGAACATTTAAAAAAATTTAATTCATGAAATACATTGCAATATGGATGTATGTTTGAATATACATAGAAAACATACCTGGAAGGATTCCTATTAAACTGTTAACAGGTTGCCATGGGGGTGTGGAATTGGGTTAGGGTAAGGAGAAGTGCTCTCATTTTTAAATCCATATGGTTCTGTTTGTTTAAAACTTTACAATGAGAATTTGTCACTTTTGTAATATAACCATAGAAATTTAAAAATAAGAATATAACAAGTAAAAAATATACATACATAATAGCACCAAAGCAGTGGCAGTGTGGAGAATTAAGTCACATGGCACACTTTTCCACTAATACCGTGGTGGTAAATATAATTGTAGATGATGATCAAAGAAACAACGGCAGAGAAGCCACTTTCAGTAAGATCTCAATTTAAAAAGCCCCCCCCCCCCCCCCCCGCCCAGGCATAAGTGCCCGTATGCAGTAGGCCCTCCAAGGTGGATATTCAAACCAAAAGCAGGGCTTAACTGTTCCCGGAAGATCTACAGGAAAAGTTGTTAGTCTGAAACCTTCAGGCAAAAGAAAAAGCTACACAGAAGTAAGTTTGAGATACTATAGGAGTTAACCAAAGGCCAGAAATTGGGGGTATGAGGACCACCCAGCTCAGACCCAAAACCAAATCACTGAAACCTTGGTAATCTATGGATGTAGAATGGAGACATCTACTTTACCCATTTTTTAAAATCATTTTTTGCAATTTCTCAATCTGCTTTCTGTCTTAATTTTAACCTAAAAATTCTGCAATTTTAGTTGGAATAAAATGAATTCCATTTAGGTTAGGTTTATTCTTCTAGTTAAAAGAGTATAAAATCTTGAGACTAATGATTTTCCATTCATTTTTTTTCTCAAAACTGTTTCTAGTTACACAGTGAACATTTTGGGGAGATAATAATCTCTGATTTCTCATGGGTCCCTAAAGTCCTATATTTAAAGAAATCCTTTTCCCCCTGTTTTAGTTTTTTTCTCCTTTTATTGAAGTCATCATAGATGGCAGACTTTTTATTGTTACGAACTTTTTCTTTCAACAAAAGGGAATCTTTAAGTGACTATCAGGCTAATGGTTAAATATTCTCATCAGAGTCAGAACCCATAGGATCCATCTTTTGCAAGCTACATAGTTAAGAGCTTAACTAATGTAATTTTGCATTCCTGAAAGAGGGTTATTGACCAAGGGGCCAAAGACTTATGCAGAATTATGCTCACTGCGTAAGTGAGCAATATGGGAAATTTGACAAAATTTAATCAGAAAATTATTATTTAAAGATTTTACTTATTTATGGGGGCGGGAGGAATGGGCAGTAGGGGAGGGAGAGGGACAAGTAGACTCTGTCTGAGCTGAACTCAGAGCCAGACATGGATTCAGTCCTGTGACCCTGAGATCATGACCTGAGCTGAAATCAAGAGTCAAACACTTAATTGACTGAATCACCCAAGTGCCCCAAATCAGAAAATTACTATAAATAGCAGAGATAAAGGGGATATAGTCCTAATCGCCATACCATTTTTGAAAGACACAACATCTGGCATGGTTTTGTTTCCAAATGGATTACAGTATTTTAATTAAAATCCAAAGGCTCATCCCATTTAGGATGATGCCTGGTCTACAGTAAACATTCAACAAGAATTGCCTCCATAATTATCAGTAAAAATATATGAGCCCAAAATGGGAAGAAATGCTTAAAAGCAATTTCCTAGAGCATGTATTTAAGTAGAAAGTCGAAGCTCACAGAGAGCAGCAAGGGACTCTGCATTTTCTGGATCTAGCCTCTGGGCCAACTCATAGTGCTCAACAGCTTGCCTCCTCGCTCCCTCCAGCTTGTAAACAAACCCCAGTGCACGTAAACTCTGCACATCTGATGCATCACGACCAAGTCTCTTTACAGCCAGTTTCTTCAGAACACTTATCAGTTTGGGACGGAGGGATGACTGGTCGCTGATCTTTAAGGCCTCTAAATAATGGTGCATGGCAGTACTTTCTGATTTACGGTGAAATTCCTGAAAGCGGCCATAGTAGTAGTGGATCTGACGTTTGTGATCATCGGTTATGTTCTCCAGATGAAGGGCTTTCTGGAATACCTCTTCAGCTTTGCTACACTGGCCTGCCTCGACATACATGCTGGCCAGGTCCGTGTAGACAAATGGGAACTTGGAGTCTCGTTGCACAGCTACTTCGAAATGAGATATAGCCATTGTAATAAGCCTGTCCATTCTCAGTTTATCCTCCCCTGTAGGTCTGTTGTCTGTAGCCTTCTTGATTTCAGTCATTTGCGCCCTATAGCAAAGTCCCATCTGGTGATGCAGGAACGAAGACATTGGTGTCACCTTTAAGGCCTTTTTCAAAACTTCAAGAGCTTTGTCCCAGGAATTTTTTCTCCTGTAGAATTTGGCTGTGTAACGAAGGACATGAGGTTGGGAAGATATCTGGTCCAGAATTTCTTCAATATACTTTTCCCCTTCATCTTCTGCTTGTACATCTTGAAGCTTCAGCGCCAGTAAAACCTTAATGTAGGCATTACCTGGATTCAGGGTGACAGCCTTCCTCAGTGGGCCCAGAGAAAAGCTCTTTATACACCCATGTCGGTCAGTATCGTCCAGCCGGTACACTGTGATGGCATAGCCAATATTAAATTCTGGATTGTCAGGTTCTGCTTCTAGAGCCTTCTCAAAAGCCGCTTTTGCCCTGTGGTAATACTTTCCTCCAAATTTCAAGAGTGCCCACCCTTTCTCACAGTCAATCTCAGGCATTTCCAACTTGTAGTCAGAAGGACTGGACAGTTTCCTACAGACAGTCCCTATCTTGTCTAAATGCTTCCGAGCTTCCTTAAGCTGATCCATGTGATAATACACCCAGGCATAGTTTCCCCAAGTGACCAGACGTCGCACTTCTTCTTTGTCCGAGTGCTCTTGCTGCATTATGTCTTCTGCATGTTCCAAGCATTCTAGGGCATCTTCATTTTGGCCTTTTAGGTGTTTCACGTAGGCCAGTAGGTTATAAAGAGTAAGTCTGGATTCTGTGGTGATGAATTCAAGCTGCTGCTCAATTGTATCTTCGACATCAAACAGAATGTCTTCCTTAAGTAAATTCCATGTAAAGTGACATTCCAAGTCCAACAGAATGGCCTTCAAGGGGTCCTTAGGAATTTCACTGTCGAAGATAAAATCCTTTTTAAAGTTTTGAAGAAATAAGTCCATGTTTAAACCTTAAACAATTGTTCCCTGCTCAGCAACCAAACTGATTTTCGATTGGAATTTACAGTTGAAGCACTAGGCCCCTATAACTTTATATTAGTTTCCTCTGTGTACACCTATATCCTAGAAGTATTTCATTAAATTCTCATTATTTATTGCAAAACCAGTTCCGGAAAGGTGGCAGGGTATCAATTTCCTTTTGGCAGTCACTAACTGCCAAATACCACCTATTTTTACGGAGAGAAATTTAAATGTTTTGTTTACTAGTCTTGAAAATTAAGAATCATAGATCTATAAACAAACATAAAAGTCAGTAACATGGGCGCCTGGGTGGCTCAGTGGGTTAAGCCGCTGCCTTTAGCTCAGGTCATGATCTCAGGGTCCTGGGATCGAGTCCCGCATCGGGCTCTCTGCTCAGCGGTGAGCCTGCTTCCCTCTCTCTCTCTCTGCCTACTTGTGATCTCTCTCTGTCAAATAAATAAATGATCTTTTTTTAAAAAAGTCAATAACAAACATAAAAGTTCCATTTCTGTATTATGAGTAGGAAGGGAAAGAAGAACAGTGAGAAATATGAAAAAGAACACACTGACGGAGATACAGAAGCTGTACCAATATATCATTTTTGCTGAGGGAGGGAGGAAACCCCACAGAGAGAAAAGGCACAGAAACAGGAACTGGTCTACCAAGAGATGGGGAAAACAGAAGTTGGAGGTAGATAAAAAGGAGAGTAACAGATTTCAAAGAAGATAAGGAAAAGGCTGAGTAATAAGCTCAGTGGATTATTTTTTTTAAGATTTTATTTATTCATTTGAGAGAGAGAGTTCAAGCAGGGCCAGAGGGAGAGGGAGAAGCAGCCTCCCCGCTGAGCCAGGGGTCGATGGTCCCAGGAACCTGAGATGATGACCAATGTCAAAGGCAGATGCTTAACTATCTGAGCCACCCAGGCATGCCAGCTCAGTAGGCTTTGCTATAAGTGCCGTGTCCTTCTGTCCTCTGGGGTTGTGGTCAGGAGTAAAGGCTAAGACCTATTAAAAACTTATCAGTGCTCTTAATATTCACTTCACATATATTTGCCAAGCTCCCTTTGTGCGAGACCCAGTATAATTTCTGCAGAGCCCACTGGAAACAGGATCTCTGAAGCTAGGAAGATGAAGGGGGAAGGAAAGGAAAAGAAATATTTATTTATTACAGATGGCCTTCTATGTGCAAGATCTTCTAAATAACCCTGGGGATGGAACCCTGATGAGACAAAGCCCTGCTTGTACAGAGCTTATACATACATAGTCGCTGACAACTCAGCATTCCAGCCAAGGCCCATGGGAGTGACCCAGAAAGTCTACACAGTCCAGTGCTGTGGACATCAATGGCTTTGATTTGGTGAGGATCCCTTCTCTTGGATTTCATTTCTGGAACATCCTCTCCCTCTACTCTCGGTGCATATGATTTGAGATGGGCTGTCCACCATTCACTCCAGTCTGGGAAGGTATAAGATAATTCCTGCCATTCCCTGGTCCCAGTGATTTACTCAGAGATAGTCCAATTAAAATATCATTTTGCTAGAACTATGTCCCTTTCTTCTAAAAATTTTAAACTGGTAGAATATCAGTTTGGATTTGCTGGTGGGCATCTTTCCAAACTTGAGGACAGCCTGCCTGAGAAGGAATCTGACAGAGCCGAAAGTGGAGCTTCGACAGGTGGAAAGTCAGGATGCCCAAGATAGTGACTTAACAGCCTTGCCTGGATCACCCTGTCTACTCCTGAACTTCTCTTCACCTGAAGAAACTCTCTCTTTCTTTGTTTAAGCTAGTTTGAATTAGGTGTCTATTATCTGCAATGGACAAAGTCAGGATTATACTCGTTTTACTTGTTTTGTTGATGGTGGTGGCAAGGCAGTCAGGAAAGACTTTCTGAATCTCCCACTGGCCACAATTAAGAAATATACAGAAAAAAAATCCCTTAAGGCTTCTTTCAAACAGGGAAGTGCCCTGCTTATATGATGAACAGGATACACTGTGTGTGAGAACGTGCATGCATGTTTCCCTTTCCACTGCACACAGGACCCCCACATCGACACGTATTCGTGTGAATGTTTATGGGAACTGTAGTACTATTTCCATCAAAACATTTATCGTCCATGTCAAGTCATCCATGCCAGGCAATATTCTAGTTGAAGTGGATAAAGTAGTGAGCAAGTAAGTTCGAAAAGGCCCTTTCTTGATGGTAATTTCATTCTGGGAGAGAAGGGAACAAAAGGAATTGAAAGAAAAGAAATATGGAAACAAATCAATATGGAAACAAATGGGCAGTGTAATTCCAGATAGTGAGGAGTGTTAAAAAGAAAAAGAAAAATCAGAGTAATGGTATAACATGGTGGTGGGGCAGGGGAGGTACTAGAGTTAAGATTGTGAAGGGACAGCCCGTGTAGATGGGGCAATTGAAATAGATCTCAACAGTGGAACAGAGGCAGTCCTAAAATCTGAGGGCAGGATGGTCTAAGCCACTGCTTCTCAGCCAGGGTGCTTTGGCCCGCTTGGAGACATCTGCTGATGTCTGGAGACAACTGTGGTCATCACACTGGAGGAACGTTACTGACACCCACTGGGTCAAGGCCAGGGATGCTACTAAATAATTTATTCACACACAGGGAGGCCCCAACCGCCACGAGTTAGTGAGCCCAAAATGTCAGTCATACTGAGGTTGAGAAACCCTGGTTTGAGCTGAGGGACCAGCGGGTGCAGGGGCCCTGAGGTGGGAACAGCCTCGGAGTGTTCAGGGGACCGAAGGAAGGCACGTGTATGGCATGCACAGTGAAGGGGAAGAGTGGAAGATGAGGCACGGTGGCAGTGGGGACAGAGGTGCGGGGCTTGCAGTCCATGATAAGGGATATTAATTTTACTCTCACTATAATGGGAAACCACTAGGGAAATGAGAATGTTTGATACAGTCTTTTTTTTTTTTTAAGACTTTATTTATTTATTTGACAGACAGAGATTACAAGTAGGCAAGAGAGGCAGGCAGGGAGAGAGAGGAGGAAGCATGCTCTCCACAGAGCAGAGAGCCCGATGCGGGGCTCGATCCCAGGACCCTGAGATCATGACCTGAGCCGAAAGCAGAGGCTTTAACCCACTGAGCCACCCGGGCGCCCCATGTTTGATACAGTCTTTAAAAAAAATCCCTCTGGTTGCTCTGTAGAGAATGGACAATAGGGGAGGCTCAAGAAAGGAAGTTGGGAATCTGACGGAGAAGTATGTATTCAACGAATACTTATCCAGAGCATTTATTCAGGGCACTGTTCTTTTTTTTTTTTTTTTAAGATTTTATTTATTTATTTAACAGAGAGAGAGAGATCACAAGTAGGCAGAGAGGCAGGTAGAGAGAAGGGGAAGCAGGCTCCCCACTGAACAGAGAGCCCAACATACCTCGATCCCAGGACCCTGAAATCATGACCTGAGCTGAAGGCAGAGGCGTAACCCACTGAGCCACCCAGGTGCCCCATTGGGGCACTGTTCTATGTGTTGGGATACAGCGGTGAACAGAACAGAAAAAAAAGGGAAAAAAGGCCTGATTTCATATATCTTACGTTCTAATGAGAGGCCAGGGGTGGGGAGGCTGTGCCATAAGAAGACCCCCAACTAACTGAAAATATAGAGTATGTGAGATGGGTAAGAAGTAATAAGGGAGAAAAATAAAGCAGGAAAGGAGAAATGGGAGGCTGGCAGGGGATCAGATAGGTCATTAAAATTTAAATAGCATGGCCAGAGCAATCTCCCTGAAAAGCATGAAAGCAGCTATTAAGGGGGATCCCAGGGGAGAGCAAGCCAGCCAGTGCTGGGACTGCAGGGAAGGGTTAGTGAGGTCTGGGTGGCTGTGTGTGAGACAGAGCTGACAGGTCTTTCTGATGGGTTGGGTGGGGGGTAGAACAGAGGGAGAAGAGGGAATCCAGGGTAACTCTTAACACTTTGACTTTAGGAACTGAATGGGTAACTCTAGAGGACTTTTTGGAAATGTTAATTCTGACATTTCAATTAGACCTTGAAGGGAAGAGGGCATGTATGAAGTTGGATATTAATGAAGAAAATAATGGGGATGAAGAGAGGGGAGTTAGAACTAGGGATGTAAAATCGGGAGTCTCCGGCGTGCACATCAACTTTAAAACCGTGAGTTCTAGAATGAAATTACCCTGAGAGTGAGCACCTGGGCAGAGAAGAAGGTCAAAACGAAACCGTACTACACTCCAGGTCAAGCAGAGTAGGAGCAGGAAAGGAGGCCAAGCAGGAGCAATGAGTGTGGGAGCTGGAAACAACTGGTATCATGAGAAGAGCCAATATTGTTAGAATGTCCATGCTCCCCAAAGCAACCTTCAGACAATGCATTCGCTACCCAAATAACCAACAGTTCTCACAGAACTAGAACAAATAATAATAAAATTTGTATGGAACCAACAAGGACCCTGAGTAGCCAAAGCAATAACCTTGGCTATCCACAAAACCAGATCTCAAGGTTTACCACAAAGCCATAGTCATCAAAACAGTCTGGCACTGGCACAAAGCAGACCCAGAGATCAGTGGAGCAGGATAGAGAGCTCAGAAATAAACTCATGCTTACGTGGTCAGTTAATCTTCAACGAAAGAGGCAAGAATATACAAACGGAGAAAGACAGTCTCTTCAACAAATGGTGCTAGGGAAGCTGGACAGCTACTTGGAAAAGAATGAAACTGGACCACTTTCTTATACTATATACAAAAACTCAAAATAGGGGTGCCTGGGTGGCTCAATCAGTTGAATGACTGACTCTTGGTTTTGGCTCAGATCACGATCTCAGGGTTGTGGGATCCAGCCCCATGTCCTGCTCTGCACCCAACAGGGAGTCTGCTAGAGAGTCTCTCTCTCTCTCCCTCACCTCCCCTCTCTCACACACTTGGGCTCTCTCTCTCTAAAGAAATAAATAAAAATAAATTTAAAATATATATACAATAATAAAATAACAATAACATAAATAAATAAATAGGATTAAATAAAAATAAAAAGTTTTAATCATGAAATTTTTAATGACTTAATGATATGCCAGTGGGAATGATCCAGTATCAAAATAAATAAGTAAATAAATAAAATATAAAAAATAAAAATAAATAAAATCTTTTTTAAAAATTAAAAAATAAACTCAGAATGGATTAAAAAACCTAAATGTAAGACCTGAAGCCATGAAACACCTAGAAGGAAATATAGAAATTACTGCCTGTATTTTCTCTATTTGCCTATATTTTCATCAGCCATAGAAACATTTTTCTAATGTCCCCTCAAGCAAGGGAAACAAAAGCAAAATTAAGCTACTGGGACAACACCAAAATAAAAAATTTTGCACAGCAAAGGAAACCATCATCAAAATGACAAGGCAGTCTACTGAATGGGAAGAGGTATTTGCAAATGATATATCTGATAAGGGGTTAATATCCAAAATATATAAAGAACTTGTAGAACTCAATACAAAAAAACCCAAATAATCTGATTAAAAATGGGCAGAGGACCTAAAAAAGACATTTTTCCAAAGAGGGCAAGAGACACATGAAAAGATGCTTAATAACACTAATAACACTAATCAGGGAAATGAGAACAGCAGAGTTTCCTGACAACATTTAAAATAGAATTAACATATGATCCACTGCAGGGTATTTACCCAGAAAATATAAGAACACTTACTTACTTATTTTTAAAGATTTTATTTATTTATTTGACAGAGAGCACAAGCAAGGGGAGCGGTAGGCAGAGGGAGAAGGAGAGCAGGATCCCTGATGAGCAGAGAGCCTGATGTGGGGCTTGATCCCAGAACCTTGGGATCATGACCTGAGCCAAAGGCAGACGCTTGTCTAAGCCACCCAGGTGCCCCAGAACACTAAGTTAAAGGGATACACGCACCCCTATGTTTATCACAACATCATTTACAATAGCCAAATTATGGAAGCAGCCCAGGAATGCATCGATGGATGAATGGATCAGGAAGATGTCAAGATACACAATGGAGTATTACTCAGCCATAAAAAAGAATGCAGTCTTGCCATTTGCAGCAACATGGATGGAGCTAGAGATTATAATGCTAAGTAAAATAAGTTTGAGAAAGACAAATACCATATGATTTCACTCATAGGTGGAATTCAAGAAACAAATGAACAAAGAAAAAGAGACAAACAAAAGCCCCAGACTCTTAAATACAGAGAACAAACTGGTGGTTGCCAGAGGGGAGGTGAATGAGGGGCTGGGTGAGGTAGATTAAAAAAGAAGAAGAAGAAGAAAAATCCATGATGTCATGAAAGCCTAAGGAAGAAATATTTATTTCAGGAAGGACGGATGGATATCAATATGTACAATGACTCTAAGAGGTTGAGTGATTGAGGACAGAGAAGAGATTGCCACTTGTGCTGGAGCAAAGCTGTGGGGGACCTTGATGAATGTTTTACTAGAAAGGCAGGGATGAAAACATTCTGGTTGGAGGGACAGTGGGAGGTGAAAAAGTGGATATGGGGAAATACAGGCCACTCTTTTCAAGGAACTTTACTATTTTTTTTGCAATTTATTTTTTTTTTATTAACATAAAATGTGTTATTTGCCGCAGGGGTACAGGTCTGTGAATCGTCAGGCTTACACACTTCACAGCACTCACCATATCACATACCCTCCCCAATGTCCATAATGCAACCACCCTCTCCACCCTCCCTCTCCCTGGCAACCTGCAGTTTGTTTTGGGAGATTAAGAGTTTCTTATGGTTTGTCTCCCTCCCGATCCTATCTTGTTTCATTTTTTCCTTCCCTACCCCCCAAACTCCCACCCTGCCTCTCAAATTCCTCATATCAGGGAGATCATATGATAATTGTCTTTCTCTGATTGACTTATTTCGCTCAGCATAATACTCTCTAGTTCCATCCACATCGTTGCAAATGGCAAGATTTCATTTCTTTTGTTGGCTGCATAGTATTCCATTGTGTGTGTGTGTGTGTGTGTGTGTGTGTGTGCGCGCGCACACACACACCACATCTTATTTATCCATTCCTCTGTTGATGGACATCTAGGTTCTTTCCATACTTTGGCTATTGTGGACATTGCTGCTATAAACATTCAGGTGCATGTGCCCCTTTGGATCACTACATTTGTATCTTTGGGGTAAATACCCAGTAATATGATTACTGGGTCGTAGCTCTATTTCCAACTTTTTGAGGAACCTCCATGCTGTTTTCCAGCGTGGCTGCACCAGCTTGCATTCCCACCAACAGTGTAGGAGGGTTTCAAGGAATTTTGCTATTAAGGGAATAGACAGAGCTCTATCTGAAAGGAGGCTGGGGGAACTGTCCAAAAAAGTTTTAATCATGAAATTTTTAATGACTTAATGATATGCCAGTGGGAATGATCCGGTATCAAAGGAAAGAATGATGTCTATGGGAGAGAGGTGAGGATAACAGCAAGGAAGGTGGAACATGAAGCAGAAGTGAAGCTTTTACATTGCTAATATTCAAATCTTTTAACTCCAGCCTCAAACTCCGAACCGTGATTGCCATGCCCTCCATCATCTGGCTCATGTCTATTTCTCTAGCCTCATTTTGTATAATCTGTACTCATTCATTGTGCTCCAGTCATACTGGCCTTAAAAAAAGTTTATTTCCTCTGCCAAATCTACCTACCTCAGGGCATTTGCACCTGCTTTTCACATCCTTACTCTGTGAATCCTTCCTATGAGAATTCTAGGGATTACTTACTCTCATAATTCTGGTCTTGGCTCAAATATCAGCTCTTCAAAGAGGGGTACCCCTGACCTCTCTAGCTAATGCTGCACCCCCACCTTGTCAGTCATCCTAAAATCCAGTATATCTAATTTTCCTGTCCTGCATAAGCACTCATATCAATCTTTGCTGGGAGCTGGGAAGGAGAAGAGTGCTTTGAATCATATGTGAGATTGAGGTTTTAAACTGGTTGAGACTGAGTCTTTAGGAACAGGGAAAAGGCTGTCTTAATAGCCAAAAGTGACAAGAGTTAGAGAACTGGATTAGTGGCACAACTAGTAGTAGCAACTGGGCAAATAAAACCATTTCATACTTATCATCTAATCTACTACTCCACGAATTGCCTTCCAACTTTTATAAAAACTAAATTTCAACCTTAAGGACAGTATTAATCTTTAGTACACATTTAAGTTAATTTGTAAATTATGAATGTCAATTTATAATTTTCATATTTTCATTCTTTGTGTGTATATACATATGCACTTATCTACAAGTGCCAACTTTTAGTGACTGTAGGTTCTAGGCCAGACTTGCCAACAGAAACTTCCTGCCATGATGGAAATGTTCCTATCTGTGCTGTCCAATATGATGGATACTAGCCACAAGTGACCACTGATCGCTAGAAATTTGGGTACGATGCTGAGGAACTGAATTTTAAATTTTATTTCCTTTTAATTCATTTAAGTAACCACATATGACTCCTGGCTCCTGTATGAGACAGAACACTGGAGACACTGGGCCTGTCCAGCTTCATAGAATAAAAGGTCTCCAGCACGACAGGTTAGAGCTCTCCTTTAACTTAAAATTGTTGGCTATTTTATTCAGGGTGAAGAGCTAAATTAAATGGCAAATCAAGATTAGATTTAAAAAAACAACTTTGTACATAGTTGTACATAATATGACCTGGACTCACTGCAGAGTCGGCTCAATAATGTAAATGCTGCACCATTTATAATATTCTATCCAGAATCAAGCAGATGAGTGCTCAAAAAACAAAACAAAACAAAAGAAACCCCAATAAAACCAGACGCTGCCTTTCATTGCTAGTTTAAATGCATGCCAGGCAGTGTGCCAAGCACTTCCAAATGACATTTAATTTTTATAACATTTTGTTATTTTCACAGTTGTATGGATGAGGACTGGGGGACAGAGCTTAAATTACACGTCCGAGTTCACTCAGCTATAAAGTGGCAGAGCACAGATTCAGACCTTGTTCTGCTTGACTCAGTGTTTAAAGCTAATGTTTTGTCTTTCTTTCCTTTTTTTTTTTAAGCTGGTGTCTTCCAACCATAATGTTATACCACCTCTTTAACATAAATATTGGAAGTTGTTTTTTGAGTAGTTTACTTTAAAATATAGGATATATGTAATATATTGAAAATTCATTTTGCCTGGGGAGGACCTAAAATGACAACGGGAAGGGATTTTAGAGCAGCTGAAAGAACAGCTAAGAGGTCTGTGTGGCTGCCTAGGGGAGAAGGACAAGCCAGGTTCTATCCCTTTCTGGGACTGTCTCCATTCTGGAACTCTGGAGAGAGATCCAGCGTCCGTAGGGTTCTCTTAAGGATGAGAATTCTGTTTCTGGTGTTGCAGTTCCTGTGTGGCTGCCCAGGGGGAAGGACAAGCCAGGTACTTAAAGGTCTCAGGTTAAGAAAGTAATGGTTTCAAATATGAGCCCTCAGTGCAAAGTCCCAACATTCTACATTATTGTGCTTGTTTGAGATGGAGCCACTTCTCACCAGGACTTGCTGTACGGAGTGCTTCAGATAAGAAGTGGCAGAGGTGTTTATTGCTTTAAGCATGATTAGGGTTCTCTCAAACAATTAAAGAGCTAGGTAAATATATATTAAAAGTGATCTGGGGGCACCTGGGTGGCTCAGTCCGTTAAGTGTCTGTTTTCGGCTCAGGTCATGGTCCCAGGGTCCTGGGATTGAGCCCCTCATTGGGCTCCCTACTCAGGGGGGAGCCTGCTTCTCCCTCTCCCTCTGCCTGTCACTCCCCCTACTGTACTCTCTCTCTGTCAAATAAATAAAATATTTATTAAAAAGTGATCTGAAGTAAGGGCAATGATCTTAATTATCAAAGATATAATTAACATTAAAAGAAATGAATTAAAATACTTTACTCCTACAGTCCAATAGAGACTTCCTCATATACTCTAATGACCTTCCAACATACTTCCTCAACTTCTGATCTCTCCTCTGAATTCCAGACTCCAGGAATTTTTAGTTCACATCTTCAATTAGAAGTTCAATCGGCATCTGAAATAAACATATCCAATACAGACACCTGGACTCCTTGATCCTCTTCCTCCTGTCTTCCCCATCTTGTTTGGCAAATAGCCTAGGAGTCATCTTTGATCCCTCCATTCCCCTCGTCTTAACCCCTCATCCAATCCAGTACAAAGTGTTGTTAATTCTACCATATCTCAAATCCATCCACTTTTCTGCATTTTCACTGCTGTTTTTCTGATCTGAACCACAATCACCTTTCCATGGGGCTGGGGCAAAAATCTGGTCTCCCTGCTTCCTGTCTTAATTCCCCATACACTTCTAGAAAACTTTTGAAACTGTAAGCCAGACCATGTCAGTCTCCTGCTTACGATCTCCCAATGGCTACCCCAAACCCTTAGATACTAATCCAGCCCTTGCCATGTCCCACAAGTCCCTAAAGGACCCGGCCTTTCCTACCCATCAAACCTTTTTCCTCCTACTCTCCTCATTCACGGTATTTGAGATATACTGACTTTTCTTCCTCTCTAAAACACATCAAGTTTAAGGACTTTTATACCTGTTGTTTTTACTCTACTTGGGATGCTCTGCTTCTAAATTTTTGCACGACTAGCTCTTTCCTGTAACTCGGCTTAAGCACACCCTACCCAAGAGGCTGCTGGGACAGAACTATCTAAAATGGCCCACTCCATTCTAGCTCACTCTCTTAGCCCATTACACTATTTTATTTTCCTTGTAGCCCTTACCACTTTCTGAATTATGTTGATTATTTACTCACTCACCTTGTTTATTTCTCCCATTTAAATATAAGCCCCATGAGTATAGAGACCTTATTGTGATTTTATTTTTTTTCAACTCTATGTCCACAGCATCTACTATTCTAGGCAAATAATGGAAGCTCAGTAAATAAATATTTGTTGAATGAATGAAAATGTGGATATATACTGGCAGCTTCTGGCACGTCTAGCCCTGAGGTTAGGCTTAGCATAAAAAGCACCTGCATTCTAGATGAGGAATTCCTGCTAGTTCTTCCCTTCCTGCTGATGGCTCCAATTTTTTTCCTACTTCAGTCTTCCCTTTTCCACTTGGCTTTATATCTTTGGCATGCTCTCTGTCTGGCCCTATGTTTGGATTCTGAAAATAGGTTTTGGACTGTCTTCTATGGTCCTGACTGGGAAACCTGGTATGATTGTCCTTTGGTGATTAGTGGTTTCTTTCTCTGGTGCAAGCGCACCAGAATCATGGCAAGACAACCCCTTAACAGCCTGCCCAGCCCCCTGCCCATCCACACAGTACAGTGACCCTCTGCTTCTGTTCTGAAGGTCTACCCCAGCCCAGCCCAAGGAGGTAGAGGAGGGCTGTCCCAGGGAATATGAATGTGGCCATGAGATCTCAAAGGGACTTTCAGTCGGCCACTAAAGTGCTTTGCCTGGACTCTGGAATTTGTGCACAACTGGATGCCATGATAGGTTTTACTTTTAAACTCTGTCCATTTAATTTTTATTTATTTTTTTAAAGATTTTTATTTATTTATTTGACAGACAGAGATCACAAGTAGGCAGAGAAGCAGGCAGAGAGAGGAGGAAGCAGGCTTCCCTGCTGAGCAGATAGCCCCATGTGGGGCTCAATTCCAGGACCCTGGGATCATGACCTGAGCCGAAGGCAGAGGCTTTAACCCACTGAGCCACCCAGGTGCCCCCTGTCCACTTAATTTTTAAAGTTTGTCTTTGGGAAGCTGGCACAGAGAGGCTCTTGTGTCTGAAAGAGGCAACATTTATCTTTAGGCAATTTTGATTTTTGACCAGGAAGGTGCAGACATTCATTGTTCTTGGGGGACAGTCCACAGTGGGGTCCACTGGCTTCCAGGCCACCCTGCATACACATACAGTGCCCCCCTTTGTCCTCCTCCTTCCTTCAGGCACCTTCCTGAAACCTCCCTCGCTTCCTACAGATGTTAGAGGTGGGGCGCTTATTAATTTCATTTTTTACTTCACATAATAGTAATCAACATTTGCAAATATTAACATGCTAAGCAGTCGATTAACTCCACAACTCTAAGATCTGGATTCCATTCATTTTTACGGATAAGAAAGGGACTCACAGGGCCACCTGGGTGGCTCAGTCGTTAAGCCTCTGCCTTCCACTCAGGTTATGATACCACTGGGATCGAGTCCCGCATCGGGCTCTCTGCTTCGCGGGGACCCTGCTTCCTCCTCTCTCTCTGCCTGCCTCTCTGCCTACTTGTGATCTCTGTCAAATAGACAAAATCTTAAAAAAGAAAAAAAAGAAAGAGAAAGAAGGAAAGGAAAGAAAGAAAAAAAAGAAAAGAAAAAAAAAGAAAGGGACTCACAGAGTTTAAGAAATGTTGCTTTGGGTTATCCAACCAATAAGTGTTCAGAGTTAGGACTTGGAACAAGAACTTAGCCTCTAATCGCTCAACTCTTTAACGCGGATGGTTCACTAATCAGGTGCAGGGTAGGGCGCTAGCTCCTGGGCATACAAACCGGGTGAGAAAAGCAGCCCTACACTTTAAGCTCCTAAAGGAGACAAAATCGCGGATCAGGCGGTTCAGCAAGAATCTGTAGCTCCCAGCAGGGGAGGGGTCTGGGCAGGAGCTGAGACCCCGAAGTCAAAGGCACCAGGCAGTAGCAGCAGATCCAGGTGACAAGTCCGCAGCGACAGTCCGGGGAGGGAGCGGGAGGCCAGCGCAGGCGGAGCCCGGGCTCGCGGGGGTACCCCAACCCGACGCGCCTGCGGGGCGCCCAGGGCTCAGCCCCTGGAAGGGCCACGGAGCAGCGCGGGCCACGGAATCCGAGGCCTACGCGGAGTTTGGGAGCAGAAGCGGAGAAAATCCTCACCTCATGGTGGTGGCGCGCCGTCCTGGGAGGCGGCCGTCCGCTCGGGCGCTCAGGATGGGGAGCCCGGGCTGCTGAGCGAGGGGTACTAGTGGGGCGCGGGTGTGGACTCGGGCGGCCCCCAGTCCCAAGGGCTGGGGGGCGGAGCGGGGCGGGCCGGTAGTGCGCTTCCGCAGGTGTCTGCAGCGGGAGGTCTGTGTCCCAGGCCTTGGCCTTTATAAAAGCCGCACCCGAGCGGGAAAATGAAACTACGTAGTCACCCTGCTCCCGGATTAGGCGGAGGCCAGATCCAGGAAACAAGCTTCTGCAAGATCCTGGGGAAGAGG
>PISX010031252.1:0-17635 GCA_004024625.1 Mellivora capensis
GTGGAAACCAGTGTGAACTCTCCACATAGATTGCTAACAGCATGTGCCTGGCCTTCTAGTTCTCCTGTTGATTTGCCCCACCCAAACCTCACTTTCCTTGGCAGAAGTCCCTCTCAAGTGTCTCATGCCAATGGAAGCAAAAAGAAATCTGGGATAGCAATACTTATATTGGACAAATTAGACTTAAAACAAAGACTATAACAAGGGACAAAGAAAAGTACTAAATAATGATAAAGGGAACAATTCAACAAAAGGATATAAAAATTGTAAATATGTATGTACCCAATGGGAGCACCCAAATACAGAAAATATTAATAGACATAAAGGAGGAAATCTATATTTAACACCCCATTTACATCAATGAATAGATCATCCAGACAAAAAAAAAAAAATCAACAAATAAAGAGTGGCTCTGAATGACACGTTGGACCAGATGGATCGAATAGATAAATTCAGAATATTCCATTGAAAAGCAACAGAATACACATTCTTTTCAAGTGGGTATGGAACATTCTTCAGAATAGATCACTTTTTGGGCCACAGAACATGTCTCAACAACTTCAAAACAATTAAAATCATATCATGCATCTTTTCCAACCACAACAGAGTGAAACTAAGAAATCATTAACAAGAAAGAATCCGGAAAGAACACAAATATGAAGGCTAAATTACAAGCTACTAAACAATGATTGGGTCAATGAAGAAATTAAGAAGAAAATTAAAAACAAAAACAGCAAGAAAAATGAAAAAGAAGACACAACGTTCAAAATATTTGGGATGCAGCAAACGCTGTTCTAAAAGGAAGAGTACAACAATAAAGGCCTACCTCAAGAAGCATGAAAAACTTCAAATAAATAATCTAACTTCAGACATAAAGGAGCTAGAAAAAGAACAAACAAATCTCAAAGCCAGTAGAAAAAAGAAAATAAGATTAGAGCAGAAATAAGCATAGAATAAAAAAGTACAACAGAAAAAAAAAAATCAACAAAACCAGGAACTGGTTCTGTGGGAAAAAAAAAAAAAATCAACAAAACTGACAAACCTTTAGCCAGACTTGACAAAACAGAGAGAGAGAGAGAGAGAGAGAGAACTCAAATAAAATCAGAAACGAAGGAGGAGAAATAATAACAAACACCATAGAAATACAAAGAATTATAAGAGAATATTATGAGGAATTATATGCCAACAAATTTGGCAACTTAGAAAAAGAAGGATAAAATCCTAGAAACATATAACCTTCCAAAACTAAATCAAGAAGTAGAAAACCAGAAGAGATGAATTACTAGCAATGAAATTGGATCAGTAATTTAAAAAAAAAAACCTCCCAACAAACAAAAGTCTAGGAACAGATGGTTTTATAGATGAATTCTACCAAACATTTGAATAGTTAATACCTTCAAACTATTTCAAAACATAGATGATAAAGGAAAAAAATCCAGGTTTATTAGATGAGGCCCACATTACCCTAATACCAAAACCAGAAAAAGACATTACAAAAAACTAATAAGGCCAATATCTTGATGAATATAGATGTAATAATCCTCAACAAAATATTAGCAAACTGAACCCAACAATACATTTAAAAAAATCATTCACCATGATAAGTGAGATTTATTCCAGGAATGCAAGGGTGGTTCAATATTTGCAAAATCAATTTAACATATCACTTTAACAAAAGAAAGGATACAAACCAGACGATTATTTCAATAGTTGCAGAAAAAGCACTTCACAAAGTACAACATTCCCTTATGAAAAAGAAAAAAAAAAAACTCTCAACAAAGTAGGTTTAGAGGGAACACATCTCTGTGGAGGCCAAGAAAAACAAATAGTTAACTTGCAGAAATCACAATCCTGCAAGACAGGAGTCTCCCTTGGTTTACAAATGTCCTAGAGATTTACAAGTAACTCAGTTCCTCAAGCCCTAACATCGCCCTCCCCTCCATAAAACTTAAGGAGGCTGAGGTGGAAGAAAATGGAAACAAAGTTAAACCTAAATCTCACTAATAAGAACGCTTGATAGGAGAAATGTGACATTCGACCAGGAAACTCCCAATTGTCGTCATGTTAGTGCCTCATCAGAGGGAGAAACGGCCTTGACTTGATAATAAGTAGGCCTCCAATATCCTGACAGTCTTTTTTTACCCTGATAGTCCTTCTGAACATCCCCTTTGTCCTCACCTACTGCTGAGCCGGCAGTTGTGGCCCAATCATCTACTGCCGAGTCCACCCCCCACTCTGCCTTTAAAACCTCTGAGTGTAATCCAGTTCGGGGTCCAAGTCCCTACTCCGCTGTGTTGGGTATACTTGGGCCCAAGCTTAAGCTTGTCAAATAAACCCTTGTGTGATTGCATCGGTGTTGGCTCCTTGGTGGTCTCTCCGACACGAAAACTTGGGCATAACAACCTCAACATAATAAAATCCATACATGAAAAACCCCACAGCCAACATCTCACTCAGTGGTGAAAAACAGAGTTTTCCCTCTAAGATCAGGAGCAAAACAAGGATGTCTCCTCTCACCACTTTTATTCAACATAGTACCGGAAGTCTTATCCACAGCAATCAGACAAGAAATAAATGGCCCCCAATTGATAAGGAAGAACTACAACTGTCCCCATTTGCAGATGACATAATACTATATACAGAAAATCCTAAAGACTCCATCAAAAACTATTACAGCTAATAAATGAATTCAGTAAAGTCACAGGATACTACATTAATAGACAGAAATCTGCTGCACTGGGGCACCTGGGTGGCTCAGTGGGTTAAAGCCTCTGCCTTCAGCTCAGGTCATGGTCTCAGCATCCTGGGATCAAGCATCGGGCTCTCTGCTCAGCGGGGAGCCTGCTTCCTCTTCTCTCTCTGCCTGCCTCTCTACTTGTGATCTCCCTGTCAAATAAATAAATAAAATCTTAAAAAAAATATGTTGCATTTCCATACACTAATAACAAAGTAGAAGTTAAGAAAACAATCTTATTTATAATGGCACCAGAAAATAAAATACCTAGAATAAACTTAACCAAAAAGGTGAAAGACCTGTACTCTGGAAACTCTAAAATACTGATGAAAGAAACCGAAGACAAGAAATGTAAAAATATTCCATGCTCATTGGGAGAACGTATATTAGTTTAAATGTCCATACCAACTGAAGCAATCTACAGATTTAGTGCAATCCTTATCAAAATACCAAGCATCTTTCACAGATCTAGAACAAATAATCCTAAAATTTGTATGGAACCACAAAGGACTCCAAATAGCCAAAGTGATCTTCAAAAGGAAGAACAAAACTGGAGGTATTGCAATCCCAGATTTCAAGATAAACTGCAAAGCTACAGTAATCAAAACAGTATCATACTGGCACAAAAATAGACACAAAGATCAGTGGATCTTTGTAGATGAGAGAACCCAGAAATAAAATCGTGCGTTAATGGTCAGTTACTCTATGCCAAAGGAGGTAACAATACACAATAGGAAAGACTCTTCAACAAACATTGGGAAAACTGGATACCGACATGCAAAAGAATGAAACTGGACCACTTTCTTTCATTATACACACAAATAAACTCAAAATGGTTTAAAGATCTAATGTGAGGCCTGAAACCATGAAATTTCCTAGAAGAAAATGTAAATAGTAATCTCTTTGACATTGGCATCTGCAATTTTTTTCTAGATATGTCTCCTATGGCAAGGGAAATAAAAACACAAAGTAATGGGACTATACCAAACTAAAAAGGTTTTGCACAGTGAAGGAAACCATCAACAAAATGAAAAGGCAACATATGGAACCGGAAAGGATATTTGCAAATGATATATCTGATAAGGGATTAATTTCCAAAATATGCAAATAACTTACACAACTCAATACTAAAACAAACAAGCCAATTAAAACATGGGCAGAGGACACAGACATTTTTCAAAAATCTGGCCATAAAGATGGCCAACATATGAAAAGCTCAACATCCCCACCCATCTGTGGAAATGCAAACCACAATGAGATAACACCTTGCTTATCACGTCAGAATGGCTAGTGTCAACAAGACAAGAACAACAGGTGTCCATGAGGATGTGGAAAAAAAGGAACATTTGTACACTGCTGTTTTGAATGTAAATTGGTGTAGCCGCTGAGGAAAACAATATAAGGTTCCTCAAAAAATTAAAACTAGGATTACCATATAATCCAGAAATTCCACTACTGGGTGGAATTTTTTAAAAAAATGAAAAATTTGAAAAGATATATGGCCCTGGATGTTTATTGAAGCATTATTTATAACAGCCAAGATACAGAAGCAACCCAAGTGTCCATCATTGGCTGAATGGAAGTGGTGTGTGTGTGTGTGTGTATTCACACACACACACACACACAGAGTGGAATATTACTCAGCTATGAGAATGAAATTTTGCCACTTGCAACAATACTGATGGATCTAGAGGGTATATAATGCTAAGTGAAACAAGGTACTCTGAGAAATACAAATGTCATGTTTCACCTACATGTGGAATTTAAGAAACAAATAAAGAAACAAATGCTAGACTCTTAAATGTAGAGAATAAACTGGTGGTTGCCAGAGGGGACGTGGGCGGGGAATGGGTGAAACAGGTGAAGGGTATTAAGAGTACACTTATCTTGATGAGCACTGAGTAATGTACCGAAGTGCTGAATCATTATACTGTACACCTGAAACTAATATCACACTGTGTTAATTATACTTGAATAAAACAGATTAGTATCTTAAAAAGGCAGAGAAAAAATTACAGTTACAAGTTTTCTAAGGTAAATACTCTAAGAAAAGGAAAGTAAGCCGTCTATAGTAAGGACAAAATATGTCTAAGGTTTAGTCAAGCCAATGGAGCGTTAAGGAAGTCCCATCCAAGATGATGCGAGATGCGATCCCTTTGTTTCCCATCTGAAGTACGATCAGAGACCCTACCACCTCTTTTCTCCTACAAAGTCCTGTTACAAGAATCTCTAAATGGCTCTCCCATACATGACCCAATTCACCAGCTCCAATTCACTTACCAAATATTTTAGTGGCTATTCCAGGCTATTTGAAGGATTTTTAAGAGGTACGTGTTAAAATCTCCATGGAGACAACTCCACATGCGAAGAATGTTTTAAGAAGTCAAGGCAATATATGATTGCATGTCAAGTTGCTGTGGGACACACAGGAAGTACAGGCATTAGGATGTATTAGTGGGATCCCTGAAGGAGGCAGTGGCAAAGTTTGGTTTTGTCAAAGGGTCCTCTTATCCTCTCAGAGCCCACTTTTCTGTAGGTTTTCTTTTTTTCATCACTTTATTACATAAGTTCTAGAATCCCTTTTCTTTTTGTTACTTAACCTCTTTGTTCAGGTGTCTCATCATCTTATTTAAAACAAAACAAACAAAAACAAAACATTCCTTTGGGCTGCCTTTTCTTAAACAAGTCTCTCTCTTACACTCTTCTAGGCTGTCTATAATGTTTTAGACGGCTTTTCTCCAAATACAGCCACATTGTGAACACAGAGCAAATGGTTGCTTTGAACACAGAGAGTAACATTAGGAAAGAGAAAAATGGCTATATCATGCTTAAATGTCTTTATTTTAAACAGTGTCTTTTACCTGAAGATTCCAAATCATTAATAAATTGTAGCTTAATGGACATCACAAATAGGACAACAGTTTGTTTATATAATGATCCTGATCATTTAAGTGTTCTTGGTCAGCAGAATTTGATTCCAGGGGTAGTAAATAGTAAGTACTTTGTATTTTAAGGGGAAAATGATTTCTCTATGTTTGTAAAAAAATAAACTTGGAGCTGATGGAGAAGTCTTCCACCAAATCAAATACCATGTAGATTCAGACCTTAAAGTTCTCATCAATGGCACTGCCAATTTTGATGATATGTGAGGATATCCAGGAGTCGGGGTCATCACCAGCAGGTCCTCTGCTACCCTATTCTCCAGTTTTGTCCAGATATTTAACCTTCATTTCCTAAGCAATCCCCCTAACACCCAACTACTTCACCTTAAAAGTTTTCGAAGGTACAAATAGGTCTTTCTAGATGTGGTATTATTAGAATTAACTTGCTAATCTCGCTAACACTAATCCTCCTACTTTCTTCTAGTGTTAGGTCTTAGCTATTGAGATCATTCCATATGGGGAGGATTAGGACAATACAATAACAGAAGCAGAAGCCCAATCTCATGGAAGGAGCCCTACACAGAGAAGTCAGCCAGGATGGTCCAGAGATTAGTCAGAGCAAAAAGGAAGAAAGAGAATGACCTGAAGAGTTGTCTGCCCTGCAGGGTGGAGTTACTCCGTGGTTTGTGAGAACCTGCATTTCAAAACTTTTTATCTGGGGGAGATGTGAAATATCGCAACAAGGCCAGCATGATTTAAGTGTACTCAAACACAGCTTGCTGATGAGAAGGGGAACTTGGAATAAATATCAACAGAAAGGGCTCAAGCATCAATTTTGTTGGGTGTGTACACCTCACAAAGAATAGGAATTGCCCAAGCTTGCAATTCTTAAAATTTGGCTTTGTGTTCTTAAGTGGTAGAATGATTCACCTGTTAGCTCTGGGGAGCTTGCGCTGTTGTTCTATCACGCCTCTTAACAATGTTCTGAGCTAACCTTAGATGATGCTGAAAGGAGGGAGGTTAGTTCTAGCCCTACAGAATCAAGGTTAAGATCCATTACCATACAGCTGTCAGTCTCAATAATGCGTTGATAAAGAGATCAAACCCCACACCTAAGAAAGCTATTTCTATTCAAAAGGAGGTGGCACTAAAGGAAAGCAAAAATCTGAGAAGCCGTAATACTGGGAACTTGAGACAGGGACTAAAGTGCAAGTCATGATCTTGCTATATTTTCTCCTAAGACTAATGCTGGTACTATTTATTATATTGCAACTGGAAGTTAATATAATCAATGTCTGTGCCTTACAATTGTTTTGCAACCAAACTCCAGCCATCAAAGCCACAGGTTCCATTAGAAGAGTTACCCTTCTCCCTGTTTCCCATTTTGCTTGAAAAATAGGGAATGAGAAATACTAAAAGGCATTGAGAGATAATGGCTCTGAGCTGGACAATTTTAAATAGGCTTTTGATTTATCAAAAGCTGTTTTTTTCCATTCCTAAAGGTAGGAAGCTTTGTGACACAGAAGGAAGAGGAACTGCTCTGTCATAAGCACTCACTAAAGAAAACCTGCACCTATGCAAGGATTTTTTTCCCCAATGGGAAATTCAAAACTTCTGAGTAATAAATTCCTCTGGGAGGATACATCGGTAGCATGTAACAGCATGCTGGCTACTGGTCCACGCCACGATCATTATCTCCCAAGGCTCACATCACCCTTCATGCGGCAGGACACCTAGACTGCGACGCTCCTTTTGGTTCGAGGATAAGAGATGGATTAAAAGACCTGCTGTGCTTTACTTGTCTGAGGGCTTCAAGCAACTGACATATTAGTATACCATGAAAGCAAGTCTCCGGGAGACTGTAATATAGTGATAATATAATGACTACGCAATGTAAAGTCCACCAATGATGTGAGAATATCTCCTGGCCTGTAACAGCAGAACTATTCAATTACAAAATCAAGTAAATGAATTTTTCAGAAATTTTAATTTTTATCAACTGTTCCAGTTAAAGTCTCATTTCAGACTTCTGCCTTGACCTTTCAATTATTCTCTCACTTTCTTTTACTTTATATTTTTGTGCTAAATGAGAACATCTCTCCTACCTTTGGTTCAATTCTGTATCTCATTTTTCCTGTTTCCCACCAAATCTACACCTCTCTTTTAATAGTTCCCAGGTGGTAAAAAAAAAAAAAAAAATAGTTCCCAGGTGGTAAAGGGCATGTTCTCTTAGGCCAGTTGCCAAGACCCCAAACTTTGGTGTCATGATGAACTCCCACTTCACGAATCACATCCATTAGCAAATTCTGCCAGAGGTTTTTCAAATTGTACACTTTTGACCACCTTTACTGTTTCCATATATTCATGTCACTGAGTCTTACCTAGATTATTGACTTTTACATATTATTCCTGTTTCTATCATGTCCTACAGTTTATTCTCAAGATAGGAACAAGAAAGATCCTTTTAAAACACAAATCAGGGGGCGTCTGGGTGGTTCAGTGGGTTAAAGCCTCTGCCTTCTGCTCAGGTCATGATCCCAGGGTCCTGGGATCAAGCCCCACATTGGGCTCTCTGCTCAGCAGGGAGCCTGCTTCCCCCTCTCTCTCTACCTGCCTGTCTGCCTACTTGTGATTTCTGTCAAATAAATAAATAAAATCTTAAAAAAAAATAAAACACAAATCAGATCATGTTACTCTTGTGCTTAAAATTCAAAGGTTTTACTGTGGCCTACAAAGCCTTCCGTGATGACCTACCTTTCTGTCTTTCTCTCCTTCCACTTCTGTCTTCTTCGCTCACAGCCCCACTGTCCTTGCTGTTTCTCAAACAGGACAACTTCCCTCCTCAGGGCATTTATACTCACTGTTCCCTTTTTCTGGATGTATGTTCCTTTGCCCTCCCGTACCCAGATCCCCACATGACTCATTCCTTATTTTCTTCAGGTCTCGATTAAAGATTCAAATGTCCCTCCCTCTGACATTCCTGTTCGCTCACGGTATCTGTAACATCCGTGCCACCCACCACCATTTCCACACTCCTTAGACCTGTTCTACTTTTCCTCAGGGCAGAGATCTCCACCTGTCAATATATTATACAGTAATTAGTTTACTCTCTTATCTCTTTCACTGTAATTCGAACTCCCTCAAAGTGGAGAAATTTTCTTTTTAGTTCCCCAGCTTACACATGAGATACAGAAGCAGTGCCTGGAACAGAGTGAACAGTCAAAGGAAAAGTGCTGATCAAGTGAATGAATGTTACTTGTTCTATAATGCTTTTGTCTTTTTGGAATTTATTTCTCCTGATCAGCTGATAAATTACATCTTTCAAATGCCTCTTCCAAAACACACTTACAAAAACAAAACAATCAACCAAATAAAAACCCATGACAGCTGTTTTTTTAGTTTCATGACTATGTCTTATATGTGCATTTTGTGCCTTTTTAAAATTTTTAATTTTTTAATTTTTTTTGTTGTGCTATGTTAGTCACCATAAAATACATCTGCTTTTTGAAATACTGTATTCCAAAATCCAAAAACCAAAACAGATGATCACACTGTGGAACAGAACTTGATTAGGTTAAATAATGCTAATACATGGACTTATGGTTTGAGGAAACTCATTGAACAGTTATATCTGCCTATAATTTCACTAAGTTTATATTCTATATCTAAAATTTAATTTTCCATTTTATTCAAAAACATTAATCCTCATGTTTTAGCCATCCCTATTCCCTTCCTCATGAACTCTCAAACATCTGATCTCATTGCCTTCTAATGGTATCTTCCATTAGGTCAAGTCTCCCCCCCAATTTTTTTTTTTTTTTGTCAATTCCCTCAAAGGGCTTGCTAAGGAAAGCTTTTAGTTGTTTCCTATCTAGAATATGGAATATTCTATTTCCAACCAATCTGAAGTTCTAGAATGGTCTTTACAAAATGAGTCTTACTCATCATTGTATTTTCTGTGACTACCACCATCCCCTGTACTCATGTACCTACTGACGGAATTAGCATAATGATATTTACTAACATATTTCTCTATTGTGGATTGTATGCCTTTTCCCGGTCTCCTTCCTCCAGGAAATATTAAGGTATAATTCTTTTTGAAGCTACAGGGGACAAACTGAAAAAAACTACAAAAGAATATGGTCCACATCTCTCTTGACTAGGAAAATGATATGGAAAACTAATGCAGTATTAATACCCCATACCATTTTAATAATGATGAGTTGGCTTAGTTACAAATGACATAATGAAATCTTGCATTAATGCTAATAGACATTTCAAGTAAATTGAAAATGTTTAAAAAAAAAGGAAGACCAAGACTTTTTTCTAATAACATACCAATGGATACAGCTTTTATTCATTTGTTAACATTCCCTAATGGGCTAAAAATAGAAAAATAGAAGCACCTATGAAACTCATTTTTTTCCAATTTCAAATAATTGGTATTTTTAAATATTTCAAATGATTTCAAGTAATTTCAATTTTTAAATTTTGAATAAACTTTTTTAATTGCTTAAAATAAAACACATTTCCAAGATTTCTGAATTTAACTTTACATTTATAAATATTAGTGCCAGGGAGAACTGGAGTACTCATCTAATATTTTGTGGGGAAAAAAAAAATCAGTGGGAACTTTTTCATATAGATATAAATTTATGTGTTATAATGCTTCTGTCAGAAATAATCAAGGTAAAGAGACTCAACTTCTAAAAAAAAAATCACATTTTTGTTTTGCTTTCTATTTTCATACATTTTTAAAAAAAACATTTCAGCAAAAGAAATTTTTAAATTATTTTGGAGAAAATACAGTGGCCATCTTTAAAACATGTTTTGCCTTTCCTGGTGGGAATGAGGAGTCACCGTGAGGTAATTTGAGCTTTAGCCTTCCTTTTCCTAAGTCATAGGAGATTTTGGGGAGAACTACTTTATTTCCATAGTATTATCTGGTAAAGAATAAATAAGAACCCCCAGAGCTCATCTTTGGGAAACTCATTGTGGTCACTAACTTCTTGATGCTTAAGGGTACTGACATTTTCAGTCCCCACCTGAGAACACGTGCATAAGGAAGCATCTCATGCTTCCTTTTGGGAACACATTTTGACAAGAATTATTCCTCTTGTCAAAGATGTAAATGAGGGATAATTGGAGAAAATAGAATTTGGGTGGTTGCTCATTGTACTATGTATTATAATGGGTGTGACAGCTATTATTCCTTATTATATTTAAGGTATACTTAAGGTAAGGACCAATTAACTTGGCATTTATTTTTATACTGCCTTGCATTTTCCCTTTTGTTGTGTGATTTATCATTTTCTTACCTCTACTCTGATACTCTTCTCTCCTCAGGACAACACAGAATTTACTAAATTGTTTTTAGCATACTCTTTAGAATCCATCACTATTGAAAACAGGTAACAGTAATAACAATGAGTTAGCTGAATGAATCAATGAATGAATGAGTGGAAGTTTTCAAGGAACTTGAGATGCATGTCATTTTTAGTAGCCCATAAGAAAGATCACGGTCTAAAATTTTAATTAGGAATTTCTTTCCTTTTCTTTTTAAACACTGGCAAATAGAGTAAATGCACTAATCAAACTTTCTTGCCAGACTTTTTTGTTGCACAGGGTATCATTCAGAGCCTGACCCTGTACTTGTAGCTCATGATGCTCAGTAACTAATAAAATGACAGTATCTGTAACCAGGAGTGCATTTTCTAGGGTTAGCTCCATAAGGCAGGTAAGTCCAGGTCTCTGTTTCCTATTTTCTGGGGTTGTCATCATTGACAGGCTTATGGAAGTTAGTGTAAGGTCTCATTCCAGTTGCAAAGACAATGATCTAAACTTGGATCATTTGAAGAGGAGATTATATGCCCAGAAATAAATTTCTTCCTTTCTTCCTCAATTCCTTCTTCCCTCCTTCACAGTAAGGTAGTAATGGACAATTAAATGTCACCACACTGGCTAGACTCCTTTCACCACAGGGAACATGGTATCACACCTCTTAAGGAGTTTGCTTTTTTGAGGGGAAAACAACAACAACAACAACAACAACAACTAGTAATTCATGATGATCACTTAAATCTGATGGTACAGGGTTTTTGAATTATGCCTCCTAGAGAAAGAGCCGTGGCTTTGGAGAGAGGGGGGAAAAAAGAAAAAAACAAACAAATAAACAAGCAAAAGAAAAACAAACTAGTTTTGGAGATTTACTGTAACAACTTTACAACTGTAATATTGAGTAATAACTTAATTATAGATGTAAACAAATTACATAATCTCTCTGAACTCCTGTGTCCTGACTGACCGATTTGCAGAGATGGTGTGAGGATTAAAGGAAATTAACTATGTAAATCCCCAGGTACACAGAAGATGGCTAGCAATTTTACCCTTGCTGAGCCCTCCTTATCTACCCCTTCCTGGCTAGGACTGAGAGAGAAAAGGGAAAAGGAGGTTAAAAAAAATAAAGATAGGAAAAGGATGTGGCTTTCTTTCGAAACTGACACCATTCTTATTAATTTTACTTAACTTGATTATTTTTATGGTTAAATGAATACTCAAAGTAAAAAACTCCATGGATGTGGGGACAAGATTTTGGAGGTTCAAGATTTACTATTGAGGACTAGAAGTACAATGCCTACATTTACATTTGTGCTTATGTTTTCTCCATAGGAAGGCCAAATACATTGTGATATATTGTGTGAAAGAAGGTATTCACGTGGCTCAGAGATTATCGGTAGGAAAGTGAGTAATCATGAGACACCAAGTAGGATAGCTGACCAAGTAAGTACTAAGAACCTGTGCTCATACACTATTCATAAATATTGTGATCAGAGGTATTATAAATTCATCTATCCACATAAGATTTACTATACTATTAGTAACTCTGGTAGTACAAAGGAAATGAATGCTTTCCTAACTCCATCAACTGCTGGATTATAATTCACTGTAATGCTAATTTGAGTGAGAAAGTTTTCACGGTTATCAACTATTAAAATTGGCATTTGAGATTATGTTTGATGGCTGTGATTTGTAAGAGGTGGCTGTCTGAGTTTTCTGAAACAGCAAACAGAAATGACAATTACTGGAGCACCCGGGTGGCTCAGTGGGTTAAAGCCTCTGCCTTCTGCTCAGGTCATGATCCCAGGGTCCTGGGATCGAGCCCCATATCGGGCTCTCTGCTCGGCGGGGAGCCTGCTTCCCCTTCTCTCTCTGCCTACTTGCGATCTCTGTCAAATAAATAAATAAAATCTTAAAAAAAAAAAAAAAGAAATGACAATTACTAACATATTTTTACCAGTCACATTTTTTAAGAAATCCATTGCCTGCATTAATATTAAGTTAAAACTGAGAAATACAGAACTAGGCCTGAGGGTGCATCTTTTAACTATTAAACCCCAGTTCTAGCAGTTTAATTCCAATGCCATAACGTCATCCACTGCAGTAAATACAATTATAATTTTATTGGTTTTGTATTTTTTAAGTGTTTAATATTTCCTTTTATTTCAGTTTTAGAGTCATTAAGATCTAGAAATAATACGATTTTATGTCTGGTTTTATGTTTGTATAAATTTTAAGTCACTTTCAAAAAGCAATTTTTAATACGTATAGTCTAAGATATCTTGTTTTTTTGAAAGTTGTTTGTGCATTACTTTAAGTTTTAGAGCCATTGGAAAAATCAACAATAATCAATAGCTAAAAGAATGCGCAGACATGTACTCCTGGGGATAAAAATATGTATATAAAAAATAAAAATTTAAAATAGCCCCCCCCAAAAAAAAAAGAATGCAATAACCTCCTAACTTTATAAAAATAGAAAGAGGAAGAGGTTTTCAGCATAGCAAATCACTTTACTTAAAGATCCCTGAAAGAAACTGCAAACATCACTGAGACTATCAGAACGCCTTCAAAGTAATCACCCATGGAAGAGACAGTACTAAAAACGCTGGTTAAACCTGCAAATATAATTGTATCAGAAACACAAGGATTAATTTCTTAGCATTAGAATCCAGTACTTTTATTTATTTTTAAGGTTTTATTTATTTATTTGAGAGAGAGTGAGAGCTAGAGAGAGAGCACACACAGAGGGACAGGTATAAACAGGCTCCCCACTGAGCAGGGAGCCCAAATTGGGACTCGATCCCAGGCCCATGGGATCATGACCTGAGTTGAAGGCCGATGCTTAACTGACTGAGCCACCCAGGCATCCCTAGAATCCAGTACTTTTTTTTTTTTCTTTTAAAGATTTTATTTATTTATTTGACAGACAGAGATCACAAGTAGGCAGAGAGGCAGGCAGAGAGAGAGAGAGGGAAGCAGGCTCCCTGGTGAGCAGGGAGCCCGATGTGAGGCTCGATCCCAGGACCCTGGGATCATGACCTGAGCCAAAGGCAGAGGCTTTAACCCACTGAGCCACCCAGGCGCCCCTAGAATCCAGTACTTTTAAATATAATCCTTAGATGCTTGGCTTAATCAAATGTCACTTCAATAGCAGCAATGATAATCTTATTGCCTAGATGTCTTACCAAGCTTCATGGATAGGAGGAGTTGGAATCAATGGTATGAAGTGTTTCAAGAAGAGATTAACTCTTGTCTTTGTAATTCTTGAGCATCTTTACTTCCATTAATACACTCCTCCTAGAGAATATGGACTGTGAGAATTTAAACACTGTCACTCAAGATCAATATATTTGCCTCAGATATATGATGCCTTAGATTTTTCTAAATCAAACTAGATGCATTAGCTGAGACTTATCTTAAAACCACCAGCAAGTGACCAGAAGATATTGACAGGAAATTAAAAAGTCTTTATATAGTACCAGGAAGACAAGTGTTTCAAAATCAGGTCCTTTAAGTCACCAGAGAAGTTAGAGATTAATGAGTCAAATTATAGCTGCATTCATTTACAAAATGAATGTTTCCATTTAGACAACTAGGGGCATCAGTATTTTTTTGTATGCAAGATTTATAAATGATTAATTGAATATGAAAATTAGAGATTACGCACTTAGGGTAGAAGACCCAATTATATATCTCAGGCTTGTAAGTACAGGGAAGCTGTAAATTTACATTATTAAGGTATTTCTTAATTAATAAAAAATGTGACCATTTTTGATGTAACCAAGTTCTGACTTGCCTATTGATGTATTTTTTTCAACTAGCCAAAGGAAAACACTATATATGCTACACAGCTAGAGTTATTCTGATTATTTCTTAATCTGCATTATAAAAATCATTTGAGAGTTTAATTATTTCAATTCCTTTTATATTTTATTCAGTTTTGGACAATCTGAATAATTCTTTCAAATTTTAATTTTTTATACTCCTCTATTTGAAGATGGCAAAGGTTTCATGCTATTAAATTTGAGGCTGCAAAGCACATCTGTTTTTCATTACCTTGCCTTTCCTTACTTCTGTAGATTCAAGCTATTGAGCAATTATTTGTCTACCTTTGTTAGGTGTGGTTCTAGACTTTGGAGACAGGAGTGGATAAGGAGGAAAAGATTCCTGCTCCTATGGTTTTATATTCCCATGTAGGGTGACAGAAAAAAAAAAAAGTGACGACAGTATCAGGCACTGAGAGATGTTATAACGAAAATAACAGTGGTTGACGGGAATAAGAGAATGATGGGGGTAGATGGCTTACTTTAGACAGGATGATCAAGTAACATTTGAGATGTATCCCTAAATAAGAAGGAGCCAATCATGCAGAATCTCCACAGATGCCTCTGAAGAGAAAGTGTGCTCACAGAGCACACTGGTGGGCAAATTCTCTGCAAGTCCACAGACCCCAAAAGGAAGGGATGAGCTCTCTGTGCCCAGTTCACTCCCAATTTATGACCCAGAAATTACAAAAAGTTCCATGGGGAGGATTTTCAAATAGAGCAAAAGCCTAAGATTCCAGTAAAACCCTTAATGAAACCCGAGAAGTAAAACAGATGAATTCTTCTTCCCACCACCACCCCCCCCACTCCCAAAAGTATAGATTCTATTCCAAGGGCAATGAGAAGCTACTGCAAAAATTCAACCAAGAGAGTGACACGATTTGCATTGCTAAGGACCATTCTGGCTGCAGTTTGAAGACTATGTTGGTAGAGTGATAGAAGGGAGACTAGTTGGGAAACAGGTCAAAATATGATTGCTGGGCCCAGGGTGGATGATGGAAGTAGCGAGAAGTGATTGAATTCTGTGCTAGCCATTTTACTTGAGTTATGACTTTGTTCAAGCCAACGAAACTCAAATCTGAGCCCCTGAAATGGAATCCTTAATGTGTGTTCTGTTTTTCAAAGTTGTCTTAAATGGAATAGAAGTGAAAGAAGTGAACAAACAGGTTTTGTTTTAGAAGTTGAACTGAAAGCACTTGCTAAATTGTGTGTTGCAGGGTGAGGGAAGAAGAGTTAAGGGCTCCACACACACCTTATGAACCAGCCACCAACTACACTGCATCATCTCAGATTATACTAAGCCTTCTCATGTTACCATGGCTTGTATATGTTGATCCTGCTACTTAGATCACCTACTCTCTAACTTTCTGCCTGGTTAATACTTATTGATCCTTCAAATTGTAATTAAAATGTCACTTGCTCTCTAAAGTCTCCCCAATCTAAATTAGATGCTCCTCTTTGACCTTCTAAAGACTCTGTGCATGCACTCCTCTGAAAGCAATTACCATACTAAATTACAATTGTTGATTTACATTCCAGACTCCCCTAACAGCTGAGTGTGTGATAGTGAACAGGGAGTGTGCCTTTCCTCTCTGTACCTATTTCTTACACGCCTTACATTTTACCTGGAATATGGTATCAACTTAACATAGTTCTGTGATTTAGTTAAGAAATTAGTTCACTATTACTTTCTTCCAACCCAGAAGGCCTATGCTTTTGTTGTGGTGGTGACTGTTAGTACTACTTGGAAAATTGTCCCTTCTTACTTATCCTTCATTGTGAACATGTTTAAAAAAAGTGGGGGGTATATTTCTTTAGTAATAAATTGCGTAATGAACGTCTACTTCAAAAGCAAAAATGTCATTGGATAAAGTTAAACATGCAAGGAAGAATTTATTCAAGATCACTGTAATAGAGGAGAGAGATCAGAACACAGTCTGAGCTCAACCTGGTAGAACCAAAACGTAGGACAACTTTTTTTTGGTTTTTGTTTTGTTGTTATTGTTGTTTTGCTTTAAACAAATCCTAAAAGATGGCATGTGTTTTATTAATGGGAAAAAGCAAAAGCACTAAGTTTGTCCTCTATCATTCTCATCAAAGTACTGCCTCTTTCTTCAGGTGAATCCAGTATTTTTAGTCTTTTTTTTTTTTTTTTTTAATTTCTTTTCAGTGTAATAGATTTCATTGTTTATGCACCACACACAGTACTCCACGCAATACATGCCCTCCATAATACCACCACAAGGCTCCCCCAACCCTCTTACACTGTTGGTGGGAATGCAAGTTGGGGCAGCCAATTTGGAGAACAGTGTGGAGATTCCTTAAGAAATTAAAAATAGAGCTTCTCTATGACCCTGCAATTGCACTACTGGGTATTTACCCCAAAGATAAAGATGTAGTGAAAAGAAGGGCCATCTGTACCCCAATGTTCATAGCAGCAATGGCCACGGTCGCCAAACTGTGGAAAGAACCAAGATTCCCTTCAACGGACGAATGGATAGGACAGCTTTTAAAAGCAGAGGGAGGAGGACCTTTAGGCCATTTGCTAATTGTGTTTGCTAACTGGCCATTTTACCCCATCACACCACTGAAAGTAAACGGTCTCCTACCTTCCAGATGGGAAATGGCCTTACAACTTGGAACAAGGCACCCACAGAAGTTAGTCTCCTACCCTACCCTACCCCTCCTACAGAGACTGGAACATAGGGGTTCTATTTTTCTTAATTATTTGTTTTCACAGGGAATGGGCCAGCAGATCCTTCAGAAAGACATCTATAGGTTGCAAAAGTGGTAAGAAGCTTTTAGGAAGATTTACATCTCAAAGGGGCAGAGAAATCCCAAATTTCCAAGGTAAATTC
>PISX010031253.1:0-17637 GCA_004024625.1 Mellivora capensis
TGACATGATAGAGGTGGTAGCTAACAGTGCAATGACGACTGAACTGCAATACGAAAGTATCAAGTCACCTTAAACTGACACAATGTTCTATGTCAAATACACCTCAGTAAAAGTAAAGAAATAAACAGTAGTTGTTCTAACACAATTCTGGACCCACAGGGCTGAGCATACAGGCTGGTTCATGACTGGAGGTCTATAGGGTTGTTTAGGGGCTGCTGGGTGGCTCAGTGGGTTAAAACCTCTGCCTTCAGCTCAGGTCATGATCTCAGGGTCCAGGGATAGAGCCCCGCAATGGACTCTCTGCTTGGTGGGGAGCCTGCTTCCCCCTCTCTCTGCTTGCCTCTATGCCTACTTGTGATCTGTCAAATAAATAAAAAATCTTTAAAAAAGGTTGTTTAATATAATTTGATATCAAGACTACCACCACCACCATCATCATCATTATCACTGAGTCCTTCCCATTCCAATTCTTTGTGAAGTATTTTGCAGATGCTGGAGTTTCTTGGCTTGTGGTGAAGGAAAAACTCTAAGAACATACGTCCACCACCAGTTTTTCTCAGAGACTTAGCACTTTCAAAGCACATTTTGGTCTGGCGGTTGGATATGGACAGTGGCAAAGCAAAGTAGAAAGGAAGAATGAACTGGGAGAAAAGGTTCTCCTGAGCACAAGAGCCGAGATTTTTGATGTGTCAGGAACGGTCTATGTCCATATGACACCTTTTTATGTCATATGTTGGAGCTCAGCTAAGTCAGTTAATTTTTACGTCGAAGCTCAGCTAAGTCAGTAAATTAGCTTTACCTCAGGGATGATGGTTCTTCCTTTCTCCCTACTTCTTTCCTTCCCTTCTTCCCTCTTTTCTTTTTGTTGTTCTTCCTTTCTTTTCTTCTTTCCTTCCTTCCAAAGGACAAACACCAAGAGCTGATGAGCTCAGAGATACACCATCAGGCCAATACCCAGACCAACCAGTACACACACCAACTGAACCACAAGCCACTCGCTGCAAGCCAGCTGGCGATATTTCCCATCCAGCGGTCATCGTTCCCTGAGTTCACCCAAACCCCCGAGATAAAGCTGAAGATGGAAAAATAGAGACAAAGGCAACAGGGCCCTTGGAGAACGGAAGACATTAAGCATTGTTTAAAGAGTTGTTCAAAGATGGTACCTATGGCTGAGGGAGAAGTGGGGGAAGGGGGGTTAGGTTTCTACAACAGATCCAAAGGGAAATGGGCACTCTAGGATTAAAATAAGAGGGCCTATAGGGACTCCGTGGTGGCTAGGTTAGTTAAGTGTCTGCTTTCATCTCAGGTCACGACCGCAGAGGTGACAATCATGATATGGGAGGGAACTGGCAATTGCTGGCCAGCTTGTGTGTTGGCTCGTGTTCTGTTATCTCACATGGAGGTCGCCATCCATTTCCAAACTAATGTCCCATTCTTGACAACAGGGTGAGAAAAAAGTGAATTGACTGTACCTAGGAGGGAGGTGTCACCTATGTAACCTGAATGTGGCCTGTATTGGTCTCCAACACTCCCCACTGAGGTCGGCAACCCCAGGACATGCTGGCCGGTGTGCTAAGTTCCAGGGACTGGGTGTTGGGCTCGTGCTTGATGCTGACGAACAGATCCTATGGGGGAAAGCGCACCCCAAGCACAGTCCTGGGAGTGGCCCTCTGTGTTGTGGGTGGGAGGGACGGAGGCCCTGACCCCAGGGAAATGTAAGAATGGCTCCCTGGCTGCCTCCTGAGTCACTGTGGTTCAGGCGATGGGAGTGGCCTTGCCCATCTCCCGAGCTGCCGCTCCTCTCCCTGTTACCCTGCGTCCTCCTGAGCCCTCAGGGTTTTGAGGTGTGCATCCATGGCAGCCCAGGGCCCATGAGCTGATGCAAAACAGAAAAGTGGAGGGAGGAGCATTTGGTGTTCCACTTCTCTCCCGGTGGGAAACCCTCAACAGCACACTTGCCTTTCTCTTAGTGATGCGGCTCCCCATCTCGTCAAAGGACTCCTCTCGTCATCCAGGGGCTTGAGGCTCCCAATGCAGCCATGAACAAAATGACCGTCCCAGCTGAAAAAAAACAAAAAACAAAAACAAAAACGGAGAAAGACGAGCAGAGTAAAAAGACACACCTTCACCCGACAAGTATATCCAGGAACAAACAAATCGAAAAAAAAAAAAAAAAAAGGAAGGCCATTCCCCCCTTACCTCTGCCCATAAAAGCATCTTTACAAGGGCCGCGCACGTCCTCGTCGTCTGGGTCTGTCAAGGAGGAAGAAAAGGAGGTGACAGAGGGCGACCTCAGGCTAGTGGCCACGGGCGTGCAGGTTCCGGGATGCTGTGCCCACCGGGGACATGGAAGGCGTCCAAGACACGGAGGGAACCAGCCAAACGCCGAAAAGACAGGAGAGAGGGGCTGGGCTCCACTGCTCTCAGCCGGCGCGGCTCAATGACGCCACTCACGTCAGATTCCCCCAGAATCCTCCCTGCTCATTGGCGCGTCAATCCAGACGCTTATTGGCCCGGGTTTATTGGCCTCCTTGGCCCGGCTTTGGGGTCATTGGATAATTCTTTCGTTCCCACCCATACAACCCGGAAGCTTGCCGAGGGGGGCGGAGGAAATTGAAATAGACGCCCAAAGAGCACCGAAATGCTTTCTGGGAATGGTAGTCACGGGTGCGCCAGGGGAAAACCGGCTTTCTTCTAGCAGGTTAGAGCATTTTAGACTCATTCACAGCGGCGAAGAGGTACCAGGATCCTCAGCGTTGGCGCGAAGCGCAGAAAATCCAGCGGGAGGAAGCAAGTGTTAGTGTTACGGTTAGTCCGGGCTCAGTTTTAACCGCTGAACAAATGTGCATGGAGCGCAGACTGTGCGCCAGGAGTTGTCCTAAGTAAGGGCTTTGCGCCCAGAATCCCTTTCAGATGTGGAGGAAGGAATGTGTGGAAAACTGGTACAATGCAAAACTGTAGGAACGTGAAAGCGAACTAGAGCTGCCAGTTACAAGCCTCAGTGGCTGAATTTCAGAACCATACTATGGAGTGAGAGAAGGGAATAGGACATTTTTATGACTTTCAAAGCAAGCAAAACGAATGTTTAGAGAAACACACATATATGATAAAATACTGCAGAGAAAAAGATAGGAATGGTGGGAGGAGAAACAAGAATCACCCTATTCGTGGCTTTTAGGGAGGGGGAGGGTAGAACCCTGGAGGGGAAAGATGACCGGGGCGCCTCAATTATTTCTGAAGTTGGTGTGTTCACGGGTTTCATTATTATGCATAGTTAAGATGTTCTATACATATATTTTGTCCTGCATTTATTAAAAAAATTTTCTAGACAAATAAAGAAGTGGGTTTGTATGTTCCATTTCTCTGCCCCCAAAACGGGCTTTAGATCCGCCCGTTGAATGACAGTTATAATAGGTTCTGAACAATGAAAGGACACCCGGGCACTCCCCGCGCCCCCAGGACTACAATTCCCTAAAAGGATTGCCTACTCCCGCGCTAGAGTCTGCATTTGGTGGATATAGAAGCTATCCAATGAGTCCTTCCGCGGTCCGAGGGGGCGGGGAAATTGTCCAATCAGCGACTGGGCAGACGCGCCAATGAGCGGGGAGGTTGTTAGCGGCCCTGACAGGAGCGGCATCCTTGAGTGGGTGGAACCCGGCCCTCTCACCTGCGTCTCAGAGCCTGCGGTTCCCCTCAGCATCTGTGGACCCCGCTTCCACATCTCCGTGAGGCACAGCATCCGGGAACACCCGCGCCCAAGGCCAGTGACCTGAGGACGCCCTCATTCACCTCCTGTTCTTCCCCCTGGGCAGACACAGAGGACGAGGGAGTGCGCGGCGCTTGTGAAAATGCTTCTATGCGCAGAGGTACCTGCGGTGCGGGGCTCAGGGTCCAGCATCCCTGGGGGCCTGGGGCCTCGGTGGGAGGCGGGTCTGTGTCTCAGGAATAGGCTCTTTCGCCAAAATGCAGCCGTCACCTTGTGCGCCCTTCGTTTCACAACTGTGAAGAGCGCAGAGCCGGGCTTCATTTATGGAGCGGCTAATTATCTCACCTGTGCCGTGCGCTGGGCCTGGGCATAGCGGGCCTGGGGATGCGCCCGAAGCGGGCAGTCGGGGTGTCGGCCTTCTTGGGGCTGAGGTCCTGCTGGAAGACCGGCGTGAAGGGAGTAAGTGTAGAGTTGTTGGGGGAGAAGTTCGGGTTCTCCCTCTTGAGTAGGTTACATTCCACTGGGGGTTGTCAGGATCCCCATTGTGCACCTGACCTCAGGCCAATCAAGGCGGGGCGGGGGTTCGGAGGGAGTGCGGGCCCAGGACCCGGTAATATTGGTGCACAGAGCCAGTACTTTCCAGCTTTTGCGTGGAGGCCACCGGGGTCTACATTCTCAGGGGTGTAGTGGGGGCAGCGTTGTGAGCACAGATGTTTGTGACATATTGGAAAGCACGAGGCTGGAGTGTAGTTCGTTCAACAGAAGTTGTTGAGAGTGTCCTTTGTGGTGGGCGCTTCCTTTTGGGTGGGTGGTTGGTGGTGATTGGGAACACATGTTAAATAGTCTGACAGGTATCTGAGGTACTCACCACCTGTTTGGACAAGACAGGAAGCAAATAATTACTCGTGAAATACATAATTACAGTTTTTCCTTGAGTGCTGAGAAATACAGGGTGTGTTTGAGTTTGTAATTTGGAAATAATGTTTCAGCTGAGACCGGAAGTCTAAGACAAATGGTAGATGTGGGAGGGTGTTCCATTAGAACAGGACAGGAGTGTTAAAGGAATTGAATGTCCTTGAGGCTGGGGCCACATGGGCACTGTAGGGTGGGGAAAACCAAGGTTTGGGGTTAAGACTTGCACTTTCTGTAGGTTTTTGGAGACTAAGCATAATGACTTAAACCACGGAGTCCAGAGCCAAGCTGCTCCTAGCTCTGTCACTTAAGAGCTGAGTTACTGAAGCACTCTTTATCTCAGTTTCCTGATGGGAGAAATGGGGATGATAATAATCCTACTTCATAGCTGATTGTAAAGATGAAATTATATTTAACATTAATAAAAAACTTAAAGCCATGTATGACATGTAATAGGTGTTACTGGTGGTTGATTCAATAAATAGATAAATACATAAGTTTTGAAGACTTGGAGGCAGTCTGCAGTGACATTTGTGAACTTAAATGGCTTCGACCCAACTTCATTTCTTCTCCAGTTTGTAGGTGCTGTTGACCACATGTGTAGCACTGTTGAATCAGAAATAATTTTTCTTGTATCAGCTGCTGTTGGCTAAGAGAATCTGATGTACCATTGAAATGACCAGAGAGAAAGAAAATACTTTTCAGTAGCATATTATGATTATGTTTATTGAAAAGTTGTTAATATGGATTTATTTAACATTTGTTGGTAACAGTTTGTGCAAACTTGCTTACTTAAAAAAAAAAATTAACTGTAGAGTAACTCAGATACAACAAAAGGAGAGAGAAGTAGCATAACTACAGCTTACCTTTTCTTGTCTCTCTAGGGGGAAGCTTTTATAATTTCTCTGTTCTTCTCTGCCTCCGTTTCCAATGTCCCGCTGTGTCTGCAGACAGCTAAACATTGTAGGGTAAGTTTGGGTTTGGAATTGCAGAGACTCTAAAGAAGTTGTATCCAGCCCAAAGGGTACATTAGCAGAGCCTGTGGGGCTTTTTAAAGAAAAACGAGGAGGATTCTTAGATCCTTCTCTAGACTCACTGAGTCAGATCTTCTGGGATAGGTCACGGGCTGTAAAGGCCAGGTATGTTTGCCATGTGGATGTGTTTCATGACAGGTTTTTTTTGTTTGTTTGTTTGTTTGTTTGTTTTTGTTTTTTTTTTTTTTTGCACTGGGCTTTCCTTCATTGGAACAACATGCAAGAAGATTGGGAGAATCCACAAGTTAATGTTTGAAACCATTTTGCAGGGCTCTGTTTCAAGTTCCATGATTTCATGATTTGCATCTTCACTGTGGTGTGTTAAATCCTTAAACCTTGTCAGAAAGTCATGTTATTAATAACACAGGGATTCCTTGCAAGAATCATTGACAAATCCCTTTCTGCCTCAGTCCTCTCTTTGGAGTGGGGATAAGAATGGTAACCAGCCTTTGGGATGTAAGGATTAAATGAGAAATGATCCAAGGCAGTCAGCAGGGGATCTGGCCCAGAGGGAAGCCTTCCACAAGTTATTATTACTACTTTTTATTTCCCTCCATTCTTTTTTTCTTTGTAGATATGATTTATTCATTTATTTTAGAGAATGAGTGCACACCCCTGTGGCAGGGGTGGGCATGGTTGGTGGGGAGAGGAGTAGGGAAAGGGAGGGAGAAAGAATCTCAAGCAGGAATCCACAGTAAATGTAGAGCCTGGAGTGGTGATGGATGTCATGACCCTCACGTCATGACCTGAGCCTAAATGAAGAGTCTGGCACTCAACACACCCCTTTATTTCCCTGCATCTGAATATTACTTGGTTGCAGTTACTATGTCCTTCTGTGCATCAGGCTGGTTCCTGCCTCCCCAGGTTACAGCCAGGTTAAGAAAGCCAGTTAGCCTCCCAAAAGTCCTAGGATGCCTCTGTTTTGATGTGTTCCTGCCTTCAGTACACAGCCCTCGTGGGGATAGCCATGCAACGATTTTTGCCTGAGAAGACCATTGGGAGGACTAGATATGGAGTGTTCCCCCCAGTGCCGGGCACACAGCAGGTGTTCAAGACTGGTGGTTCGTGTCAGCACAATGTCACCATCATCAGTGTCATGGCCTTCATCATGGACTGGTGCTCTCACTCCTACCATCCTGCAGTTAGAACTCTTCTATTGGACACATCGGGCTTATATGTTATTATATCCTAATAATTCCATTTGGTTCAACAGGAATCTTTCGAGCACTTAACCGTGATCAACTCTCTCGACTTCTGATCCCTCTCTCCTTATCTTTCCATTCTGCTGTTCCCTTAAGGCAATTCCCTCTTTTATTTCCTGTGACCCCTGCCCCCAACTCTTTCCTGTATCCTGGGAAATTAGGAGTCCATTAGCCATTTCCTCCCTGTCTTTGCTTGGACCCTGGCCCTTCTTGGAGGGACATTCGTTCCTGAAACCTTCTAAGGTGCTGCCTGTGTTCTCATACCCCGAATTATTCAGGATTGGGGGGTTCAAGGTGGTGTCTTCTCTCTTCTTTGCCCCCATGCCATTTCTTTGAGATCTGTGGTCCCCAGGGAGAGCATCCTGACCTCCTCATCATTACTCTTTTCTCCCTTCCCCAAGGTTGTTCATCTAACTCATTGAAGACTTGGGTTCCAGGCCCACAACCTTCTCTATCTTGATTCTTGCCATTAGCTGGGGTGGTCTCAGTGTGCACATGGAGGGCCCAGGCTCCAACAGGACACTCATTTTCTCAAAATCATTTTCTCAAATGCCTACTTTGCCATGATCACCTCTGCCACCACTATCACCATGGTGCCCTGGATTTCTACCCTGGTGCTGCACCACCTCACACATGAACAGTGCGGCTCCTTTCAACCCTGATCTCTTCTTTCCAGTGTGTTCCATTTGTTATTTCTGCTCTGCCATCTGTGTGCTCTTCCCAAGGACCTCCTTGGATTTCTCTGTCCTTTAGATGCTCCCTCAAGGCTCTCATCTCTATGCTGAGCTTGGAGTTCCCAGCCCACGATTCAACGGTTGTCCTGGTAATGCTTCTACCACCCTTGCCTTTCATCTGAGTAAACCCCAAGCCATGGGTGAACCAAAGCATCCATGTTCACCTTGAATCCTCGTGGTGGGAATCACACGGCAGGGCAGCTTGGAACAACTGCGAGTTCTTGCAAACCAGCCCCCTCCGTGCCCTCATGGAGCTCCCCCATTCTGTGGTTCCCTGGGCAGCTCCCTTTCCCACTCTCCAGAATCCTTCCAGCAGACTTTTCCCACTCTCCTCAACCGTCTGATTGACGCTACCCTCCTTCATTCTCTGCATAACATGGGCCATGGGATGCATACTGCTTCACAGAGAAGATGGGAACCTTCAGATTGGAACTCCATGAATGTCCCTTCAAGAAAGGGAACTGTCCTTTCCTCTCATGACAGTGGTCAGCATCCTCTCCAGAGGCCACTGGGAGCACACCTGTCCTTAAACACAATGTGTTCTGTTACTCATCGTGGGGGAAAACCCACATCATGGGAATTGTGGGGCTGATCAGTAAGAAAGAGGGTGTTGGAACATACAGGATTTGGGCTTTGGGTAGCATTCAAGGAAGAAGGGGTATGCTCTGGACTGGGTGCTGTTGGGGGGTGAGACAGTTCTGGGACTAGGTAGGTCCGTCGGTCTTTCCTAGATGGAGGTGTAAGTAGTGAGACTAACAGTGTCAATTCAGAAAGAAGGCACTCGCTCGTATGAGCTGGGAGAGAGGATGATTGGTATTTTGTGATGGGCACGACAACCTGGTTTTGTCTGTTTGGACAAGAGAGGAAGTGGACCTGTTTTGTCTCCCTTCGTCACCATAGCCAGGTCACCTCATGCTGCAATTCTTTGACGTCGCGTATGTCCAACAGAGGAACCACATGGCCTCTCTGTGTGTGCTACCAGCTGTGCAGCCTTGCTCATGGTGCCAGGCCGCCTCCCTGATGTCAGCACTGCTCTTCCTTCTTTCCCAGTGGAGGAGGGAAGTCTTCAAAAGACAAATAGGTGTTTGCCAGACAGGAGAAACTAGCCTGGACACTGAAGCCCAGAGCTGTGTCAGCGGCACCTGACATTGTGTCGGGGAGCGGGTAGCAAGAGGGCATTCTGGAGAGGCTGTCAGAGAGTGAAATGCAGGAGGACCCAGGGGTTTCAAGTCGGGGAGGTGATGTGCTCTGGGTTTTTGACCATCTCCAGGAGCCACATGGGAGCTGCCTTGGTGAAAAAGGGCAAGTCTGTTCCCTTTTCCTTCCCTGTAGCCACACCCCTGGCTCAGGTCCCTTCTCCTATCTGCTCTGTTGCAAAACTTCCTCCTTGTTCTGCCTGCTTCTCATGCAGCTCCTTCTCCCACCCAGGTGCTCCTGATCTGGCCAAGGGGATCTTTTTGGAATCCCACATCTTCTCCTGTTACTATGTTACTGGAAGCCTTTTGATTACCGATCAGCTACAAGGTAGAATCTGCACTGTGTGGTGTGACTTCCTTTGCTTTTCATGATCCTCCCATGGTGTACTTGGTCTCCTGCTGCCAACTGGGAATCTGCATTTGGATGTCTCAGAGTTATCTCAAATCCAGTCCTTCCAAAAGTGCTTTGAGATCCCCTACCTGTTTTTTTCCTCCTTGCCACCCCCACCCTCTGAACTCCATGACTGGGGCCAGTGTGCCCTTCAGCTCCCATGTGCAAAAGGGAAGAGTCATTTTGGAACTCTGCTTTGACTTCCTTTTCCCCTTCTGCAATCATTCACTGAGACGTGTGATTTTGTCTGCTAATTATTTCTGGGATCTACCTCCTTTTCTCCACCGCTGCTTCTGCCCTCTCAGTCCGAGCTATGGTCATTTGTGGTGTGATCCATGGTGCAAGTGTGATCGGTGAGCTTCCAGTGCATCAACCTCCCCCAAGGACTATCTCCACTGGAATCCAGAGATTTGTGGAAGCCCCATGCATTCATATCACTGCCTAGTTTCTTGTTTCCTGGCTTCTTCTTCTTCTTTTTTTCTTAAGATTTTATTTATTTATTTGACAGAGAGAGACACAGCGAGAGAGGGAACACAACCTGGGGAAGTGGGAGAGGGAGAAGCAGGCTTCCTCCTGAGTGGGGAGCCCAATTGGGGGCTCGATCCCAGAACCCTGGGCTGAAGGCAGTTGCTTAACGACTGAACCACCCAGGTGCCCCAGTTTCCTGGCTTCCTGTAGCCATTGGAGATGGACCCAAATGTTCCTTCAGTGTCTGCACACCTGGTCCATCTTCCTTCTCCAGTCCTGCTTCCCGATCACCTTTGCTGCACTACAGGATCTGGTCAGTCCTTCCAATGTGCTGTGCCCACTGGCCTTGGGGCAGCTCAGCCACTCCCTCTGCCCAAGATACTTTCTCCCCAACTCCCCCTCACCTCATGAGCTCTCATCTCTCCTCAGATGAATGCAGTGACTCCACAATCTCTATTGAATGGCTACTCAGTTGCCGGAGGCACGGTTCTCACGCGGTTCCAGATGTGACCCAAACAAACCAGGGTGGAAGAGTTAGCGAGCCTTTCTTCCAGTGAGAGAGGCATCCAGAAAACAGTCAAGGAATCTGGTATGTCAGAGGGTGCTGGATGCTGTAGGAGGGTTGGAAGGGCCTGTCATCTGAGCTGGGATGGCCAGGGAAGGCCCCCTGAGGACAAAGGTGGGGAAAGCCTTGTAGGAGGTGAGGGAGTGAGCCCTGTGCATGTCTGGGGGAACCTTGTCCCTGGCAGAGTGAAGGGGGAGTAGGAAGGTCTCTGTGGAAAGAGCTGGGCTGACTTGTTCCAGGAATGACAAGGCCAGAGTGAGGGAGAAGGGGGATAGTAGCAGATGGGGTCGTAGGGACCTAGGGTGGGAGCCACTGGAGGCTAGGCAGGGGCAGGTGGGGGCGGATTTTGAAGTGAAGAGCAAGGTGATCTGAGTTGGATTTTAATGGGATCACTTCAGCTTCTCTGTTGAGAACAGTGAAGGTGAAATCAGTCAGATCAGTTTGGAGGCTACTAGAATATTCTAAGACAAGAGATACTGTCGGCTTGGATCAGGGTGGTAGGGGCGGAAGTGCTGTTAATCGACCCAAGTCTGGGTACATGTTGAAGGAAGAGCTGTTGGGATGTGCTGACAGACTGGATGTGGGTGAGGCCTTGAGTCAAGAAGGTGCCCAGCCTCTGGCTCTGCCAGCTCATGTCAGATGTGGCTCCCTCTGGAGGCCCCTGACACTTACAGACAAGGTCCAGCCACTATCTCTTCTCTGTGCATGTCCTTCGTGACAGTCAGTCCTGTATCAATGCAGAGTCTCGTTTAATGTTTGTCCTTCCCCCTCCATCATGAGAATAATGGTGCTGAGTGGGACCACATATGTCTCAGTGTCCCATGCCATGTAGATTCCTAGCAAGTATTTCTCAGCCAGCAGAGTGGCAAGGAACTGAATGTAGATGCTCAAGGTTCTATTTCCTGATGAGGTCTCAAAACTACCATGTTCTATTTCACTGGTTTTAAGTACTCTGTGTGTTTTAGAAACCAGCCCAAAGGCTATTGAGACTGAAATTCCATTGTGAAAAAATTAATCTGTTGTCACCTGCATTGAAAAATGTCACTGTTGATGTGCAAGTGGGTCACAGGATCACATATTGGCAGAGGCAGCATTTTCTGGAAGCCTAGGCCTTCCTTCCCAGCACAGTGTTGAAACCTACACCACTCAGCCCAGAGAGCAGGGTTGAAATTTTGACTTGAGATATTCTGAAGGTGGGGGCTGCTGCTTTCCCTCCCCAGAGAAGACATGTCATTCTAGAATGAGAATATTCTGGTGAGGGTAAATTAGCTGCCAAACTTGGCTATCAAGAAATTCGAATAAATCATGGCTTTTCTGGATTTTTGCCACCGCCCCCCACCCCATTTTTTCCAAAAGGTAAGAAATTAAATTTGGAAAATATGTATGGAAAACACTGGCCTCAGATCTAGAATACTAATTACTTTTCTTTTAAAGTTATTTTTTTAAAGAGTTTGTTATTAGGGAATTTCTACCTAACATGGGGCTGAATTCAGAGCTCCCAGATCAGAATCACCAGCTCTTCCAGCTAGCCAGCAATGTGCCCCTTCAGGATTAACATTTTCAATGACAAAAGTGAATACATTTCCTCCACTCGGTAATCTAATTTGAATAAATTGGGCATATAATTTATTGCCTCTCTCTTTTTTTTTTTTTAATTGGTCAAATGGTTTTCCACATTGTGGTTGTACTTCATGTGACAACACTTCTGTTCATCATTTGGGTGGCTGTTAGGGCTGTGTTAAACATTTTTGCATGTGTGCTTGAATTTTTCAATGAGATGGATGATTTCAGGGGAGAAGCGTTTGCAAAATGGTCCTCAAAAGAGGTTACGTCAATTTCCTTTCTCACCCACGGTAAATGAGATGCTATCACAGAATAATCTTAGTCTCTTAAATTGTGAGCTGGGAAGTAGAAAAATATTTCTTTGTATTTCGAGAGAGAGAATGGGAAAGGACCAAAAGGAGAGGGAGAGAGAGAATCTGAAGCACATTTTCCGCTGAACACAAAGCTTGAGTGGGGCCGGATCCCATAACCCTGAGACTATGACCTGAGACAAAATCAAGAGTCAGATGCTTAACCTATTGAGCCACCCAAATGCCCCTTAAGTTTATATTTTTATAATCAGTAGGAAGACTGAGAATTTTTAGTTGGTCACTGTCACTGACAGTTTTTTATATGAACCTTTTCTCCTTAGCATTTTCCCACTGGGTTGTCTCTTTGGGTTTTTATGTTTTTGTTGTTGATTCTTTTTATTTTTGGATTTTTTTCTTGAGTTTTTTAAATTTATTTGACAGAGAGACTGTGTGCGAACATAAGCAAGGGGAGCAGGAGAGAGAGAGAGAGAGAGCACATGTAGGCAGAGTGACAGGTAGAGGGAGAGGGAGAAGCAAGCCCCCCTCCAGAGCAGGGAGCCTGAAACAAGGCTGAGTCCCAGGACCTTGGGATCATGACCTGAGCCAAAGGCTGAGCTACACTGGTGCCCCTTTATATTGATTTGTAATAATTTTTATATGTAGAGTGGTAGTCCTTGGCTTCTGTACCTGTAGTTTTTTGTCCCAAACTCTTACTTGTCTTTGAGTTTAGCTTGTATCATACACTTCATGATACATTTCATTCTGAATCTTTATGGTGCCAAATTTGGCAGTCTGACTTCATGGCTTTGAGATGATGCTTTAAACGACTTTTTTCAGCCAGTACTACATTTTATTTTAGCACTTTTATGGTTTTGGCTTCTATTGTTTAGACCATTTATCTAACCTTATTATTTTGTATGATATAAAGTAGCCCTTTTTATCCCTACACCATCTAGCAATGGTCTATATCCCTCATGGTTTGAAACATAACTTAGAAGCCAAATTCTTACATATACTTTAACACAGCCATGTGTATATCCTTCCTCACTTCCAGTTGGACTTACTTTTTTCATTTTGATGCCTACACATTTTGACTTGTGATGTAACTTAGTTGTGAATTGATTGAGAGGTCCCATAGCTTGCTTCTCAGAGTAAGAATAGGTTTGTGCCAGGGAATAGCACCACTTTCTTAGTTCATTTGAGCAGCTGGACTCCAGGAAGAAAGAGAAGACAGAGACACTGACAAAAGGCACATGTCTAAGTCTGTGAGAGCAATAGCTTTTCAGGAAGCTGTACTGTGTAGACTTCAACATACATGTCATTGGCCAAAACTAGGTATATGGCTCTACTCCTAGCTGCAGGAATGTGTGGGAGGGGAGAATTTCTCACAGGGCAGATTGATACCTCGAACAAAATTGGGGTCCTCTTATTAAGGAAGAAGGGATAGGTGGATGGTGAAAGCGGAACTTGGAGGGTCAGCCACATCTCTCATCATTTTTTGTTTTTGTTTTTCTTTAGAATTTTCCCAGGTAGGGGTGCCTGGGTAACTTAGTTGGGTTGAGCATGTGAGTCTTGATCTCAGCTGAGGTCTCAATCTCAGGGTTGTGAGTTCAAGCCCCATGTTGCATTCCATGCTGGGCATGGAGCCTTCTTAAAAGAAAAAAAAAAAAAGAAAACAAGGATTTCCCCAGGTATTCCTAAGAGACAGAAGGGGAGGGGAAGAAAGAGATTAGAGGTGGGTGAGCAGGGGAGAGGAGATAAAGTATAAAAGAAAATGCTCAGTCTTCAGTGTTCAGTTTGATGACCATTAAGAAATGTACATGGTTGGCTCTTGAACAACATGGGTTTGAATTGCATGAGTCCACTTATATGTGGATTTTTTGATAAATATAGCACAGTAATGCAAATGTATTTTCTTCATGATTTCTGTAGCATACTTTAGTGAAAGAATAAAATGTATAATACATATAGCATACAAAGTACCTTTAATCAACTGTTTCTATTACCAGTAGTGCTTCTGGTCAACAGTAGGCAAGTAGTAGTAAGATTTGGGGGGAGATGAAATTTACATGCAGATTTTTGACTACACGGGAATGGGTACCCCTAACCACTGTGTTGTTGAAGGGTCAACTGTGTATCTGTGTCCCAGCCCCAAACACAAGACATAAAATGTATCTGAAGCTGTAGTTAGTCTCATTCCCGCCGCTGGTCATTTTCTGATTTCAGGATCTATGGTAGATTAGATTTTCCTGGTCTTGAACAATGTGTGAATGGAATCTTGCCATATGTATTCCTTTGTTTTCTTTCATTCAGCGTGTTCTTTGAGATTTATCCATGTTGTGTGCACTTCCAAAGGTAAACAAACCCCGATCCTGGTTAAAGTGGAGAGGACAGATTTTAATCAGTAATAACTGTTGGAATCAGGAAAAGAGTCCCGCATGAATGAAACTCCACCTTGATTTGTACAGAGGGCATTTTAAAGAGAGAATGAAAAAGTAAGGCCAGGGATGAGTAAAGTCAGGGGAGGAATAGATGACAGAAAGTAGAATAGGTATTGGTCCATATGAAACCACCTATATTTGCTCCCTGGGAGACAAGGGCCTGACTTTCCATTGTTGATTGAACAAACAGTAGATGCCTTGAGTTTCCTCAGGCAGGCACTAAGGGGGACTGGTGTTGTCACAGGGTTGGGACCTGGTGCTGTTAGAAACTATGTTAATGTTTGTTAGAGTTGGTGTATGATAAGCCAGGTTTGAGAAGGGGGCTCAGAGCAGTCTGGCTAGAGTTTGGTCAAGGAGAGAGTCTTCATCAGTGTAAAGTAGTTTCCTCCTTTCTATGTAGTGTGTTTAAACCATGATTTGTTCATCTGTTCATCTGATGATTAGACATTTCGTTGTATCCCAGCTTTTGGTCACTGTGAATAGGCTACAATAAACATTCTTACAGAAGTCTCAAATTTCTCCTGAACTTGCTTAGTGGGACTGCTTAGTCACAGGGTGGAGATATATCGAAGTGCTAGCCTAGTTTCCAAAGTGGTTGATCAGTTTACACTTCTCTCCAGCAATATACTAACACTCCAGTTGCTCAGCATTGTCGTTAACATGCTGTGTTGTCAGTGAGGATGAAATAGCATCTCATTATGGTTTCACATTGCATTTCCCTGGTGACGAATGATCTGAGTTAGGCACCTTTTTGTGTGTTTAGTGGGCATTCCTACATTTTTTGGGGGACTGCCTGTTTGTCTTTTGCCTATTGTTGTTGTTGTTGTTTTTTCCTATTGTTGTTGTTAATATTGGTTTTGGTTTTTACTTATTGGAGTTTATTATGTATGCTGGATAGGAATTCTTTGTCATACAGATGCATGATAAACGTACATGGATAGGAGAATGAAAATTTAAAATATTTTACAGTAACATCTAAGACATAAACTGGTTAGGTGACTAGGTGGCTCAGTTGATGAATCATCTGACTTTTGATCTCAGCTCAGGTCTTGAACTCAGGATTGTGAGTTCAGGCCCTGCTTTGGGCTCTATATTGGGCTCTATGGTGGGTGTGGAGCCTGCTTAAACAACAACAACAACAACAAAAAAGCAAACTGGCTGAAAGTAAGTCTCATGATAGACATGAAACGCCTACAGAAAGCAAAACATTGTTGAGAGGAATTCAAGAAGAGTGAAATCAATGGGAGATATGCTTTTTTTTTTTTTAAGATTTTATTTATTTATTTCACAGAGAGAGATCACAAGTAGACAGAGAGGCAGGCAGAGAGAGACAGAGGGAAGCAGGCTCCCCACTGAGCAGAGAGCCCGATGCAGGACTCGATCCCAGAACCCTGAGATCATGACCTGAACCGAAGGCAGCGGCTTAACCCACTGAGCCACCCAGGCGCCCAGGGAGATATACTTTGTTTATGCATTGGAAGATATGACATCGTTGAGATTTCTGCTTTCCATGATTTGATTCATGCAAACAATGCAATCCCAATCAAACTCCTGGCCATCTTTTTCCTCTTTTTTAGAAAAAATGAACAAGTTGATTCCAAATGTGTATGGCAATGCCAAGGGTCTAGAATAGCCAAACAAGTTTTCAAAAGAATGCAGTTGAAGAACCCATACTGCTTATTCCTGCTCAATTTCAAGACTTACAGTAAAACCACAGTAATCAAAGTCTTTGGTGTAAAGATAGACCAATGAAACAGAATAGAGTCTAAAAATAGACCAATCACAACAGGTACTGTCGATTGATTTTTGCCCAGAGTGTCAGTTCAGTGGAGAAAAGGAAGTCATTCAATTTTATTTTTTTTAAAAGATTGATTAAGTTATTTATTTATTTATTAGAGAGAGAGAGAGATCATGAACAGGGAGGAAAGGGAAAGGGAGAAGCAGACTCCCTGCTGAGCAGGATGCCCAATGTGGGGCTCGATCCCAGGATCCAGGGATCATGACCTAAGCCGAGGACCATGCCCAACAGAGTGAACAAGCCAGGTGACCCAGGGGAGTCTTTGTAGTGAATAATTCTGGGTGAATTGGCTATTGAAGTGGAAAAAAACAGACCTTGACCCCTACCTCATTCTTTACGCACACACATAAATTTGGGAAGGATCATGACCCTAAATATAAAAGACTTAACCAACTTCTGTCACTCATCCTTTCCCTTTCATTCTGTTCAAATATATCTGAAGGGCATTTTCATCAGCACAAAATCAAAATCTAAATAAAATTCTAAGAAATAGGAAGAACACTGACTAACTGAAAGTGTTTCTTCTTTCTGTTTTCAGTCTTATATTTGATGGTGTCTTAGAGTGAAATATGGCATATGGGTAGTGTAGAAAAATTTTAAAACACACACACACACACACACACCCCAGAAGTCTGAGGTTTCTCCTGTTTCTCTCCTGTTCTTTAGCCTCCTTGCCTACCTTCTGCTACTGGAACATTCCCAGGCGCTTCCTGCCCAGAGCATTTCTATCAGCTGCTCGTCCTATCCTGAGTGCCTTTTGCACAGCTTTCTCCAATTCTGTGGGACTCCACGCAGCCCTCCCCTTTTCAGAGAGACCTGCCCTTTGACCTTGTCTGATGCAGGTCTTTCATCCCCCATGCTGTTGTCCTTCATCTGGCATAAGCTCTTACTTTGTCTCTGTCTCTTCCCGGGTTCCCCACTGTATCCCTGATGCCTGGTACTTTGCAGACACTCAAGTGTTGTTTGTCTGGATCCATAGTGTTAGCTGAGGGCGAGTACAGAAGCTGCTCCGTGTCATCCAGGAGAGGGCAGTAGGAAGTCCGGGGAGGAGCTCCTAGAGGAAGGCAGCTTGGTCAGCTTTTCAGCAGGTAGAGCTGCTCAGCGGCGGAGCGAGTGCTTTCTTTGTAGGGCGTGCTCAGCGGTGGCTTGGTGTTGTTGAAGGGTTCTTGCCCTGGATGTCAGGGTTGACCAGGTCGTTTGGAAGGCCCCTTCCAACCAGACAGCCATGCTTGAGGACTAGTCTCCTCTGTCTGCGGTTCTTTCTGAACTGCAGATCTGGCTTTTACCACTAGAGGGCACCACATGATGCCTTTGAGGACAGTGCCCATCAAATCACC
>PISX010031254.1:6723-17742 GCA_004024625.1 Mellivora capensis
CCGTGGGTTGCCTCTTTGTTTTGTTGACTGTCTCCTTTGCTGTGCAGAAGCTTTTGATCTTGATGAAGTCCCAAAAGTTCATTTTTGCTTTTGTTTCCTTTGCCTTTGGAGACATATCTTGAAAGAAGTTGCTGTGGCTGATATCAAAGAGATTACTGCCTATGTTCTCCTCTAGGATTCTGATGGATTCCTGTCTCACGTTGAGGTCCTTTATCCATTTCGAGTTTATCTTTGTGTACGATGTAAGAGAATGGTTGAGTTTCATTCTTCTATATATAGCTGTCCAATTTTCCCAGCACCATTTATTGAAGAGACTGTCTTTTTTCCACTGTATATTTTTTCCTGCTTTGTCGAAGATTATTTGATCATAGAGTTGAGGGTCCATGTCTGGGTTCTCTACTCTGTTCCATTGGTCTATGTGTCTGTTTTGATGCCAGTATCATGCTGTCTTGGTGATCACAGCTTTGTATTAAAGCTTGAAATCAGGTAATGAGATGCCACCAGTTTTATTTTTGTTTTTCAACATTTCCTTAGCAATTTGGGGTCTCTTCTGATTCCATACAAATTTTAGGATTATTTGCTCCAGATCTTTGAAAAATACCGGTGGAATTTTGATCGGAATGGCATTAAAAGTATAGATTGCTCTAGGTACTATAGACATTTTAACAATGTTTATTCTTCCGATCCAAGAACATGGAATGGTCTTCCATCTTTTTATGTCTTCTTCAATTTCTTTCATGAGTGTTCTATAGTTCCTCAAGTACACATCCTTTACCTCTTTGGTTAGGTTTATTCCCAGGTATCTTATGGTTCTTGGTGCTATAGTAAATGGAACTTTAAATGTTTTATTCCTTAAGAAGTTTGAAGTGGAAAGTGTGTCTCTAGATGAGACCTAAAAAGCTCCAGTAAAGTTTTATCAGTAACTTTTTTTTTTTTTTAATGTGGCTCTGGTTAAAATGTATATAGGGGCCCCTGGGTGGCTCAGTCAGTTAGGTGTCCAACTCCTGATTTTGGCTCAGGTCTTGATCTCAGAGTCATGGGATTGAGCCCCGTGTTGGGCTCTGTGCTGGGTGTGGAGCCTGCTTGGGATTTGCTCTATCCTTCTATCCCTCTCCCACATCCCCACTTGTACATGTGCATGCACTAATGAGGTGCTATGCATAATATTAAAGTTGTTGTAATATCAGCTCCTTCATCTCACATATTTAAGTAGTTTGAATCATGTACCAAATTGTTCAATAAGGTGGATCACATTTTATAGGTATATATAAATATTTTACAAATATGTAAATTTTGTTTATATAAATATTTGTATATATAGATATGTGTGTATATATAAACATACACATATGCATATGTATATGTATTATTTTATAAGAACAGAAGTAAAAAACCTGAGGGAACAGTGAGCATAGAAATCACAAGATTTGGATCCTATGAGTCTTCAGGATCTCAGCCTTTGTTAAATAACAAAATTGAGTGGGAAATGCATACATAATTTGAAAGCACTTGGGTGACATAAATTTTTTTTTTTAACTCTATGTATGGATCAAAGAAAGTGAAAGCCCAATAACTGACCAAAAACAATGAATTCCCTGTTCTCAAAATAGCTGAACTGTGATTTAGATTTAGTCTTTGAAAATGACTATAATTAATGCTTTAGGTAAGGCCAAAAATATGCATCATTGCTGCTTAAAGACTTATTTATTTTATTTTTTTTAAAGATTTTATTTATTTATTTGACAGAGAGAGACGCAGCGAGAGAGGGAACACAAGCAAGGTAGAATGAGAGAGGGAGAAACAGGCTTCCTACTGAGCAAGGAGCCTGATGTGGGGCTCGAGCCCAGAACCCTGGGATCATGACCTGAGCCGAAGGCAGCTGCTTAATGGCTGAGCCACCCAGGCACCCCTTAAAGACTAATTAAAAAAAAATAAAATCCACCTCTTTTATTTAAAAATGAGCGAGCAAAAGACTCCTGTCTTGCTGGTATTTGAATCTTTAAAATGGTGCTTAAATGGAACAGGCTTACAGAGCAAATTCAAGGTCATTTGTCTGCAAGAAGAGTAACAAGCTTGGTAAATGCTTTAAGGTATTAAATAAAATACTGTGAGAACAAAGGAATGACTCATTCTGACTGAGAGGACCTTCCTTCCTTTCAGAGAAGGTCAGAACATTTAAATAAGGCAGTGGAATGAGTAAGACTTCAGCTGTGAAGGAGTAAGAGAATTTTGGCAACTGTGGTAGAGTTCACCATTGCTGTGTGCTTCTCTCCTCATGGCTCCTGGCAGCTTCAAGGCTATTCTAACAGAGTTCCAGTTTCCACTCCAGCAAGCATCTTGGAAGGAACTCTGTCACCATGGCATAATTTCACAATCAAACTGTAACTCAGTACTCCGATTGTGCTGGTTGAAGGCCATCTTGGATGCAGTGGAAGGAGTTCTCCAAGGAAAAAAGTGTGTTCTGTTACTAGAAAAGAGGGGGCATGGATGCGGGGCAGTAAAACCCAGCTTGCTACACAGGCTTGGTTCAAAGGTCTCCTTGTCTAGGGTCTTTCCAGTAATCTGTTTGTCACTCTTTCTCTTTGTTTGCTAATACTCGCTGATCAAAGTAGTCTTTAATTACACCTCCCCTCCCCCGCCATTAGACTATGAGCTCCTTCAAACCTGGATGGACTTACTCAGTTAATTAGTGTTAACAACCATTTTGTACCAAGACACATGCTGTGTGTTAGGGATGCAAAGATAAACAAGTTTGGACCCTATTCTCTTAGGGTATTTATGTTGAGGAAAGACTGAGGTCAGAAAATACTCCATTTTATTCGGTGGGACTTCAGATCACATCACTTCATTTATGTAAAGAGATTTAGATTTCAGATCCAGCTTGATTTTTTTATGTGGAATAATGTGTACTTTACTTCTTTGTTTTGAATTTTTTAGAAGCAAGCTTTCATGTTATTAATATATGCCTTTAAACATGTAAAGGAAGCTAATCAACTAATTACGGAAACCTCTACTAGATAAACATACAGAAAGAGAAGAGTGGTGATTTTTTTTTTTAATTTTGCCTTTGTCATATCAGAAAACTTATTTTTTATAAGTAACAAATGATGTGTGAATGCATATTCGTATTTAAATAACAATAGCTCAGGGGCTCCTGGGTGGCTCAGAAGGTTAAGCGTGACTCTTGATCTCAGCTCAGGTCATGATCTCGGGGTCCTGGTATCATGCCCTGTGTCCAGCTCCATGCTAAGTGTGAAGCCCACTTGGGGTTCTTTCTCTCTCTTTCTCTCTGCCTGCTCCCCTTTACCAGTGTTCTCTCTTTCAATCTCTCTCTCAAAAAAAAATTAAAATTAAATAAAAATAACAGTAGCTCATGAAAATTATTCAAAAGAAGGTTAATTCAGAAGGTTGAATTCACCAGCATCACCAACCTATACTTAAGTATATGTTGTGTAAATTTTTTTTTTTTTTTTTTTTTTTTTTTTTTTTTTTTTTTTTTTTTTTTTTTTTTTTTTTTTTTTTTAGCATATCAGGACATTTGTTTTCCTTCTGTGTGCCCGTTGAGGTATATAATTAATCCATATCAACTTTAGGGTTGGAATAGTTTTTCAAGAGGCTTTGTATATATAATAAAGCACTACTTTGTGAAAAGAAAAGGGTGGCTGTGCTGGTATCTGAGAAGTGACAAACTACTTACTTGGAACGTGTCTGAAAATGTGTTGGATGTTGACTGTGGTGACCTGGGCCTTAGGGTTGCACCTCTGGACAGTCAGGAATGGTGAGGTGGAGATAAAGAGGCTGACTTGGTTACTGATAGCAGGTATCAAGCAAGGCTTCCAGGCATCAGGGAGTAAAATATTGAGTGATTCATGGGAGTCTGTGACACTGGGCCCCACACATTTTACTGGGATTTTTTAGTTTTTACCCTAGGAATAATGGGAAGAGAGCAGAGCCAAGGTTGTGCAACTAGGTGGATCAAGATATGTTCAGAAAAACAGGCAGCTCTGAAGGAAGGTGAGACATGACTGAAGTCCTGAAGGGAATCATCTGCATAAGAGTATAGAGCCAGAAGGAGGAAGGGGGCCTAGGACTGGGCCCTGAGAAATTCCAGCAGCAATGGACAGAGGGAGGGGGGTGAGGAACGAGTGACTTGGGAGGTTGGGGAAAAACAGGTGAGTGCAGTAAAAGCCAAGGTGGAGAAGATCCTTTCAGGAAGGAGGTAAGTGGACAGATGCTAGCAGGAGGTCATTGTGACATGAGAACTGAGACATGCCCATTGGATTTGGCTGTGTGCAGGTGGCTGGCCATCAGGAGCCTCTGTGGAGCAAGGTGGTGGAAGCCACATTAGAGACGGGGAGGAGAGGAAGCCAGTTAATGAAGACAGTCTTCTAGGAATATTGGCTCTGAGGTGGAGGGAAAATGGGGAAGATTAAGTGGGTTTGTAAAGATTTTTTGTTTCTGAAGTGGGAAAGATTTGAGAAATGTGTAAATGCCCTAGCAAATTATCTCCTAAGAAGTAAAAACTGATAAAGTATTGACAAGGCAGGAGGGACACAGGGTTTAGACTAGCACAGACGGGGACACTGCCCCTGTTGTCACAAGAAGGGAGGGACCAAGAATAGGTATGAGTGTAGATTCTGGGGAGTCATGTTTTCCACCGTGTATGTATCCACCCAGACTTGAAATCTGCAGGAGTAGATTAATTTCTGTATTAGCCACTTTGGAGTTTCTCAGCTTTTATCAGTTAATTCAAAATTATTACTTAATTCTAAATCTTTTAATTTGAACCTAATGAAATAAATACCAAGGAATAAAATTTTGTTAAGTAGGGTTGAACTTTGGGGGCCACAAATCATTCTAATATCCTTTTGCCCCCTATATTAATGTGCTATGACAAAATGCCCCAGACCGGTGGCTTAAATAACAGAAATTTGTTTTCTCATGGTTCTGGAGGCTAGAGGTCCAAGATCAAGGTGTCAGGAGATATGATTGCTCCTGAGGCCTTTCTCCTTGGCTTGCAGATGGTATCTTCTGGCTGTGTCCTCATATGGCCTTTCCTCTGTGCATGTACATGGCTGCTGTCTCTTACTGTGTTTCCAGATTTCTTCTTCTTGTAAGAAGGGCCTACCCATATGACCTCATTTAACTTGAACTGCCTCTTTAAAGGCCCTGTCTCCAAATACACTCACATTTTGAAGTACCAGGGTTTAGAGCTTAATTGTATGAATTTGTGGAGGACACAAATCAGTCCATAACTACCCTCCTCTTTGGGACACTGTTTCCCCTTTTGAGAATGCAAAGATCTTTATCCTAATTGATAATGATTATTTGGGATTTTGCTGACAAGATTGAGTAACGGAGATATAAACATGAATTTCCTTATTGATCACCTAATATGTGTCAGGCACCATGCCAGTCTCTAGGAATAAAAATATATCTTCAGGGAACTTTGAGACACACAAACTAAAATACTGTAATATGATAGATATGCTTGTAACTGAGATGTTAAATAAGTATTTGTTGAATGAATGAGAGTGTGACTGATTTGCTGAAAGAAAAAAGGAAAGACTTCATAGCAAAGGTGACATTTGAGGGGGATCTTGAAGGATGAGTTGGATTTTTGAGTATAGAAAAATGGCATTCCAGGGCACCTGGGTGGCTTAGTCAGTTAAACATCTGTCTTTGGCTCAGGTCATGATCTCAGGGTCCTGGGATGATACTCAAGGTCCTGGGATCGAGCCCTGCATTGGGCTCCCTGCTGTTCAGGAAGTCTGCTTCTCTCTCTCTCTCTCTCTCTCTCCCTCCCCCTCCCCCCCTTCTGCCCCCCCACCCCTCACTCTTGTTCTCTCATTCTCTCTCTCTCATATAAGTAATAAATAAAATATTTTTTAAAAAAGATTTTATTTATGGGGCACCTGGGTGGCTCAATGGTTAAAGCCTCTGCCTTCCGCTCAGGTCATGATCTCAGGGTCCTGGGATCTAGCCCCACATTGGGCTCTCTGCTCAGCAGGGAGCCTGCTTCCTCCTCTCTCTCTCTCTGCCTGCCTCTCTGCCTACTTGTGATCTTTGTCAAATAAATAAATAAAATCTTTTTTTTTAAAAAGATTTTATTTATTTGACAGGGAAAGAGATACAGTGAAAAAGGGAACACAAGTGGTGGGGAGTGGGAGAGGGAGAAGCAGACTCCCTGCTGAGCAGGGAGTCCAATGTGGGGCTTGATCCCAGGACCCCAGAATTATGACCTGAGCCAAAGGCAGAAGCTTAATGACTGAGCTACCCAGGTGCCCCATAAATAAAATCTTTAAAAAAAAGAAAATGCTATTCCAAAAGAATAGCTGAATCAGTGAGTGGCATGAAGGAGTAAAAGTGCATGGCTTATTTAAAAAGACTGGTGAATACCATAGTGTGTGAAAACATAGGGAGATGGAGAAAGAAGTGGTGAAATGTGTAGCTCGATTCTGAAGGGAATTGAATAAAATTTGGCTAAGGGATTTGACTTTTATTTTTTGGGCAGTGAGGAAGTAACAGTATAACAGGGAAGAGGCCATGTAGAATGCTTTGATTGTGCCCTCTAGAAGGATACTCTGCCAAAGGAATTACCATTCACATCTACATATGGACCACCATGAGAGTGGTTGGTCGTGGAGATTCCAGTCTTCTCAGATGAGCCCTGGGGCTGCAGAGGAGAAGCTTTTTTGCCAAAATCCTCCCAGCTCATACGTCTGTGCACATACATAGCCCATGTATAAACTTAATAGTTTATATGTAAACTTTATACATAATAGTGCACGTATGTGTGTCTGCTGTACCACTGGATGCAGTAGATTCTGGAATTTCCCCAAGGTAGCTTCTCTTGTACATCTGCCCCTTTTAGGGACCCAATACTCATCTCTTACTGACTTGGAACCTGATACAGTCACCTCACTGGGAGGCATGGGCCAATGGAATGTGCACACTTCTGCCTTGTGTGTACTGGCATTAGTGGTGGCAGTGAGGGTGGGAGGGGGTAGGTGGTGGTGTTTGAGTAGACAAGAGTGTGGGATTTCTGTTTGTGCAGGCATAGCTATGACCGATGATAGCATCCCTGAACAGAGCTTTCATGGTACGGAATAATACATTAAATTAAAATCTTCACCAAAGAAAGGAAACCTTTTTCTAATTTGCACAAAGGTAAATTCGGTAATGACAGTGAAAGTGATTTGGAATAGGAAAGTGTTTTAGAAGAATAATCCTGGTGGCAAAGTGGAATTTGAATTAGATAGGAACTGGGACATAGGTGGCTAAGAGAAGAACATATGTCTTTGTTTTGTCACTAGAAAGAGTAAGGACCCCTGGGCATGGGACTCAGAGAGAGAGAGAGAGAGAAGTGATACAACAGCATATCAAAGAGAGTAAACCAGTGTGATTTCCTTTTTCCTTCCCTTCTTGTTTACAGACCCTCTCTGATGACTTCCATCATTGGGGGCGCTTAAAGAGTACTATTTTTACCCCTGATAACCACGGTCATTGTTTTGCAGCTTTTTTTTTTTTTTTAAGATTATTTATTTATTTACTTGACAGAATCACAAGTAGGCAGAGAGGCAGGAGAGAGAGGGGGGAAGCAGGCTCCCCACTGAGCAGAGAGCCCGATGCGGGGCTCAATCCCAGGACTCTGGGATCATGACCTGAGCCAAAGGCAGAGGCTTTAACCCACTGAGCCACCCAGGTGCCCCTGTTTTGCAGCTTTTAAGATTATCTATGTTCAGTATACTAGCACCTGTTTGTTGGGAAGCCCTAAGGACGGTCATGAACTTCATCCGGGTATTTTAGGATTCTTGATATTTCTGGGCAATTAAAAACTAGAATTCAAGGAGGTTGGATGAATAGTTTGCTCAGGATTCTGCAGGGGACTTGTAAGGCTGAGGAAATGGCTGTATTAAAGGGCTCAATGACTTGTTTTATTTCACAGTGGATTAGGATAGAGCCAAGATGATGTTTCTTTCTGTGTTCAGAGACTCAAAGTTGAAGCTGGACAAGGGGCTGTTGGGCAGACCAACCCATCCAGCTGGAAAATTTATTCCCCCTGGACTCATTTCTGAGAGAGGGGAAAAAGAAGGGAAACATTTGTGTTAGGTGGTCATAGATGGGAGGACCTCTCTACTGAGGTATTTCATTTTATTGATGAGATAATTGAGTCCCTGGAGAGGCTATCATTTGACTAAAGTAACATAGCTATTTGATGGCAAGACTCCTGACTCCAAATTCAGTGTTTTTTAATAAAATTATACCAACTCCTTTAAGTTTAAAAACCAAACATGCAAGAATGTACTGAGCTACTTAAAACCATTTGCATTAAAAGGAAATGAGACAGGGGAGGGAAGCAATACTTAGGTAAAACATCTGATCGCTTTGTAAGAGCTTTAAATTATATAGATTGTGAATCAGGAGCTATAAAAATCACTCACTGGGGATGTTGAGAAGTTAGTTGAGGAGCAAATGGGGAAGTTTCCCTTTTGTAATGTAAATCAGTGTAGAATTGCCTAGTTGTAGGCTATCTTTGAACTCATAAGGGTGTTGTAAAACAGTAATAAATGTGCTTTCTATTTGCAGTTTCAACTAACCTCTATAAATTAGAAAAATTAATGGATACTGGTGAATCTGAAGCCTAGAGAGCCACTTGATAGGTCTTCCCTCAAGAGCTTGATATCAGTCTGTGTTTGTGTTTTCAAAGGGTAATATATCTAAGATGTACATTACAAAGAAACAAAATACAAATATTTTAGTTCCCAGAGGTCCAAGGTCTTTTCCACTTCTTTGGATTATATCAGATAATTTATAAGATGTGGAACTGATAAAAGACAATGTAACTCCCCATAATTCAGTACAATAACTCACCAAAGATCTCTGGAATCAGTTTGGGTTTCTAATATATTAACAGTTTGTGAGGAAAGGAAGGAAACCAGATCACATGCATTCGAAAAGTATGCACAGATGCGCCTAGAATGCGCAGAGAAGTGCTTCCATTTGTAAGTATTTTATTCCATTGGCAAATTACAAAGGTCTGGAAAAGTGGGAGATGAGAGATTTCGATTTGTGAAATGGTTATTTTAGAGCTGAATTGTCCAGGGAACTTAAATTTAAGAGAAAATAGTAAGAGATTACCTCTGACTCCTTATCTCTAGTGGGGTGATGCCTTGAGGTTGCATACGGTATAGTACAGAGGCTTATGGTGTGTGAGTCTTCCCAGGCTCAATAAAGCTTCAGCAAAGCATATTTTTCCTACTGTGACTTTCTTATTATCACCACCTTCTGTTTATTGGTTTTGATTTGTTAAAATACATTACAAGAGAATTATAAGGGTACAGCTCTAGACTCTGTGTTTTTTAAAGAATGGACATTCAGGGCTAGTCTAAATCTATTAATTAATATTATCTTCCCTATACATTTGTGTGGCCCCCCTCCTAAAATTTCAGGCCCACATTATGAAAGATTTGAATGTTAATTTTAGTTAACATGGTAAATATCTAGATAGCAAAGTATTTTAGTGGATAAAATTTCAAACCAAATGCACAATTTTTAAAAATTAATTTATTTATTTTTATTTCTTTTCAGCATAACAGTATTCATTGTTTTTGCACCACACCGAGTGCTCCATGCAATAGGTGCCCTCCCTAAAACCCACCACCAGGCTCCCCTAACCTCCCCCGCCCCATAGTCTCTCATGGTTCACCTCCCCCTCCAGTTTCCCTCAACTCCCTTCTCCTCTCCATCTCCCCATGTCCTCCATGTTATTTGTTATGCTCCACAAATAACTGAAACCATATGATAATTGACTCTCTCTGCTTGACTTATTTCACTCAGCATAATCTCTTCCAGTCCCATCCATGTTGCTACAAAAGTTGGTTATTCATCCTTTCTGATGGAGGCATAATACTCCATAGTGTATATGGACCACATCTTCCTTATCCATTCGTCCGTGGAAGGGCAGCTTGGTCCTTTCCACAGTTTGGCAACCGTGGCCATTGCTGCTATAAACATTGGGGTACAGATGGCCCTTCTTTTCACTACATCTGTATCTTTGTGGTAAATACCCAGTAGATGCACAGACAATTTTTAATGATGATTTCTGAGCTTTTTCTCCCCAGGCTATTATTTTAAAGGCTTTCCTTGCTGTAAATACTCTTCTAACATTTTTTATTTAAATTCAATTGCATTAACATATGCCGTAGTATTAGTTTCAGAGGTAGAATTCAGTGATTCATCAATTGCATACAACACCCAGTATATCTTGATTCCTAGGGTATTGCTAGAAGTTTAACTTGTTAGTAACTGTAACACAGAGGGCGGTATGTCAGACCCAAATTCAGAAAAAAAAATTTTTTTTGCTCCTGTATTCTGCCTCCTGGTCCCATCATTCTTCAGCTTGTTATGACAGTAGAATTATCATGAGAATGGTATTATGGCTGTGTGACACATCTTCCTTTCTTCCCAAACTGGCAAAATCACAATTGTTGAATCATTCTGCAGGACAGTCACCTCCTCAAATGGAGTTCTATCTTTTGAAACCAGCCATTTAATCATCATTAATTTCCTCATTTATTCAATAAATAAATGGGCTAGGTCATATGCTGGTTCAAAGCCCAGGATCCCAGCTCACTCCCTACCCATGTGTGGTGTGACTGGACTGTGTAACTTAATTTCTCTGAGATCCTTTCCTTACCTACAGAGTGAGGATGTTACCTTACAGTGCCCATTTTTCAGGGTGGTTGTGAGGACTAAGTAAGAGAACATTCAGAAAGGCTTTTCTCTGGTTTTAGTACGTAGTAAGAACCCAATAAACATCCTCAAAAAGTTGAAAATAGAACTACCCTATGACCCAGCAATTGCACTACTGGGTATTTACCCTAAAGATACAAATGTAGTGATCCGAAGGGGCACGTGCACCCAAATGTTTATAGCAGCAATGTCTACAATAGCCAAACTATGGAAAGAGCCTAGATGTCCATCAACAGATGAATGGATAAAGAAGATGTGGTATAT
>PISX010031255.1:0-17654 GCA_004024625.1 Mellivora capensis
ATTTCCTATGCACCACAAGTAAGTGAAGCTTATAATAATTGCCTTTCTCTGCTTGACTTATTTCCCTCAGCACAATCTCCTCCAGTCCTCCATATTGATACAAAAGTTAGATATTCATCCCTTCTGATGGTTGCATATTATTCCATTGTATATGTGGACAATATCTTCTTTATCCATTGTCTGTTGAAGGGCTTCTTTTCTCTTTCCCCAGTTTGGTGACTGTGGCCATTGCTGCTGTGAACATTGGTGTTCATATGGCCCTTCTGTCCACTACATCTGTATCTTTGGGGTAAATACGCAGTAGTGCAATTGCAGGGTCATAGGGAAGCTCTGTTTTTACTTTCTTAAGACATCTACACACTGTTTTCCAAAGCAGCTGCAACAACTTGCATTCCTACCAACAGTGTAAGAGGATTCCCTTTATCCACATCCTCTCCAACACTTGTTGTTTCCTGTCCTGTTAATTTTGGCCATTCTAAGTGTAAGGTGCTATCTCAATGTGGTTTTGATTTGAATCTACCTGATTGTAATTATGATGAGCCTTTTTTCATGTGTCTGTTAGCCATTTATATATCTTCCTTTGAAAAGTGTCTGTTCATGTCTTCTGCCCATTTTTTGACAAGATTATCTCTTTTTTTTCTTGGTGTTGAGTTTGAGGAGTTCTTTATAGATCTTGGGCAACAGCCCCTTGTCTGTAGTGCCCTTTGTGAACATCTTCTCCCATTCCGTGTGTTGCTTCTTTGATTTGTTGACTGTTTCCTTTGCTGTGCAGAAGCTTTTGATCTTGTTGAAGTCCCAAAGTTCACTTTCAATTTTCTTCCCTTTGCCCTTGGAGACATATCTTGAATGAAGTTTCTGTGGCCTATATCAAAGAGGTTACTGCCTATGTTCTCCTCTAGTATTCTGATGGATTCCTGCCTCACGTTGAGGTCTTTTATCAATTTTTAGTTTAGCTTTGTGTATGGTGTAAGAGGATGGTCACGTTTCATTCTTCTATACATAGCTGTCCAGTTTTCCCAGCTCCACTTATTGAAGAGACTGTCTTTTTTTTTCCACTGTATATTTTTTCCTGCTTTGTCAGACTATTTGAACATGGAGTTTTAAATACTTATCTGGGCCCTCTTCTCTCTTCCACTTGTCTAGTGTCTGTTCTTGGACCAGTACCATGCTGTCTTGGTGATCACAAACAAAGCTTGAAATCAGGCAATGTGATGCCCCAGTTTTGTTTTTCTTTTTGAAAAGTTCCTTATCAATTTGGGGTCTTTTCTGGTTCCATACAAATTTTAGGATTGTTTGTTCCAGCACTTTGAAGATGCTAGTGGAATTTTGACCGGGATGGAATTGAAGTATAGATTGCTCTGTGCAGTACAGAAATTTTAACAATGTTTATTCTTTTGGTCCATGAGCATGGAATGCTTTTCCATCTTTTTGTGTCGATTTCAATTTCTTTCATGAGTGTTCTTTAGTTCCTTAAGTACAGTTCCTTGTACCTTTTTGGTTAGGTTTATTCCACGGCATTTTGTGGTTCTTGGTGCTATATTAAATCGAATCAATTCTCTAATTTCCCTTTCTATATTTTAATGGTTAGTGTATAAGAAAGCAACTGATTTCTGGGCATTGATTTTGTATCCTGCCACATTACTGAATTGTTATATGAGTTATAGTAGTTTGGGGGTGGAGTCTTTTGGGTTTTCCATATGAAGTATAATGTCATCTGCCAAGAGAGAGAGTTTGACTTCTTCTTTCCCAAATTGAGTACATTTTATTTCTTTTTGTTGTCTGATTGCTGTTTCTAGGACTTCTAGTACTATGTTGAAGAACAGTGCCAAGACTAGGCATCCTTCTTATGTTACTGATATCAAAGGGAAGGCTGTTAAGTTTTCCCCATTGAGAATCCTATTCACTGTGGGCTTTTCATTGATAGATTGATGAAGTTGAGGAATGTTTCCTCTATCCATGTACTTAGAAGCCTTTTAATCAGGAACAGATGCTATATTTTTATAAATGCTTTTTCTGCATCAATTGAGAGGACTATGTAGTTCTCTCTTCTCTTATTGATTTTTTTCTATCACATTGATTGATTTGTGAAATTTGAACCCCTCTTGCCTACCAGAGATCAATCCTACCGGGTCATGGAGTTTAATCTTTTTAATGTACTTTGGATCCTATTAGCTAGGATCTTGTTGAGACCTTGGTGTCCATATTCATCAGAATATTCATCAGATATATCGGTCTGAAATTCTTCTTTTTTTTTTTTTTTGAAATTCTTCTTTTTGATGGAATCTTTGCCTGGTTTGAGGACCAGGGTAATGCTGGCTCCATAGAAAGAGACTGGAAGTTTTCATTTTCTTTGTATTTATCTCTTTTTCTATTTCTTCTCCTTCTGTATTCTATTTATCTAAAGAACCACTTAAGGATTGGCAAAGGGTCATTACTATGAAAGCTCCTACAAATGCTAGTATGGCAAATTTTTAACTCATGATGACTGTACTTCTCTAAAGGCCAGTCCTACAGGTAATGCCCAGAGGTCAAGAGAAGAAATGTTAGTAATGAACATCAACTTGGACCCTGTGCCTTCTCTTGAGGGAAGCCTTGGGCTGCTTGAGCATCAGGAGTTTGTTGTAGACTAAGTGGTAACTCAATATGCCTGGGAAGAAATGTCACCACAACTGAAAAACATGTTCACAAGTTTGTAAATGAACAAAAACCATACTTTAGAATCTCTGTTATGAGCCAGTAATAACTTCATCTAACAATAAACCTCACCTCTGAGCAAGCTTTAGATTTCTCTCATGGCATTTGATCGAGCATAAGGAAAGAATAGGCACCATCATGGTCTTTGTGTGCTATGGGAGGGAACAGAGACTTGAAGACTACATAGACACATGGCCAGCATATGAGAAATGGGGCACTGAAGTTTTGGTACCTTGATTCCAAGACCTTGTATCTCCACTGCCTGGAAGGGACTGTAAATTTATACTCTGAGTTTGGCATCAACTGTGGCTTTAGTCCTTGCTCTGGAGCCCTCTGTGGGGGGCACATGCAATGTGGAAGACATCAGGCCCAGTCCTTGCTCAGCATTCAGTACTTTTAGCATTCAATGGGCATTTTCCACACTGATGCTTCACAGTTTCTCCTTCCCTCATTCCCAAACTCTTTTAATTACAGGCAGTTTCAGAGTTAATCCTCCAATAGTCTTCAAAGTCTGGAGTTCTGGAGCAGTGCTCCTTGCTGTGGAAGTCAGGCCCCAGGGCAGTCATATCTCACACCCAGGTGTGGAAGGTGTTGAGTAAATTTCACTCCAAGTTTCCCCTATTGGGATCTAACATTTCACCTCACGTAATGTTTCCAAAAGTGGAAATGCAGCTCCCTAGTGGGTAGTCTCTCTTCTTCACCTGGGCCAGCCATGGTTTCTGTTTGATTACCAGAAGACACTATCCTACCAAAAAAAAAAAAAAAAAAAAAGATGCTATTCAGGGAATGAGCATTAAGATAGGCACCTGGCTTTCTTCCAAAGAGGATAGAAAGAATAGGCTATGTGTTGCATGTTGGAGGCAGAAAAGCTCAACGATGGGAGAGGAAAAGCGACACTTAGGGTTCTGTTCAAATTGACAACATGAAATAACCTCTTGCTGTGTTATGTGGACCTTTTGAAGGAAACAAACTTTAGTCTTCATTTTGGATAAATAGAAATATATAATGAGACAAATTATGGATTGAAGTTTCCTTTTTGATCATGTATATATATGAAATATGTTACATTTGAATGGATTTTGTTTGCCCTGTCAGTGCCAATGTTTCCCTCCACAAAACAAAGTCTGAGACAGCTGGACTGATATATGTCACTTATTCACTCCAGAAACTCCTAGAAATCCATAAACTCCAGATTATTGTTCCCATGTCATCAACAGGGAGGCTCTAAGGATCAAGAGAGTTACCAGGTGTATTCCATGGGTGAATACAGCACTCAGAGCCGAGGGCTGTACCTTATGAAGAAAATATTTCTGAGGGAAGAAGGAAGATCAGACCATGGGATCGTTAAAGGGTCTAAGGTTTCAAGATCAGAAGACTCAGTAGAATATCCTCACTTCCAGATACTGCTGAGCTGGGACTGAAATATCTGCATGAGTAGCAGAAGACATAAAGCTATCAAGATTCGGGTGATCATGTGCATGTGACTTAACCTGTTCTCACCTGCTGGTGAGGGTCTCGACTGTTTGAGGGACAAGAGTGGAAGGAATTTGCCCAGAACATCTGCTGGCTCGTTGGATAGAGTGGGTCTGTAATGGCTTGTCAGCAAGAATACTGTGCTTGTGTGAGCATTCTGCTAAGTATTTAGTAGGTTCCTGTGACTCAGACATGTTTGTAGGTGGCAGCTCCAGATATAAATTTGGGCCTAGTGCTGCCTCAGCAAAGCCTGTGTCAGCCAAACCACAAGCTATGTCAAGTCCCCAGGGGGTGGTGGACTGGGTCTTGACATATTGGGGAAGACAGAGCTGTGGGTACAAGGGGAATAGACTGAGAGCTACCCTCAAAGGATTTGAGTAGAGCTCTGGAGGGCAGTTGACCTGAGACCTTAAACCTTAGATTGGGCCCAGGACCATGCACAGTTTACTTCAAAGGTTTAGAGATTCTCAGTGCTGGAATGAAACAGTGGGGTACGTCAAACTATATGCCTTCATTTTATTTTATTTATTTTTTTAGATTTAATTTATTTATTTGACAGAGAGAAGGACACACAGAGAGAGAGAGAGAGAGCATGAGCAGGGGGAGTGGGAGAGGGAGAATCAGACTCTCCACTGAGCAGGGAGCCCAATGTGGGGCTCAATCCTGGGACCCTAGGGTAATGACCTGAGCCAAAGGCAGATGCTTAATGACTGAGCCACCCAGGAACCCCTATACACCATTGTAGAAGAGAGAAGACTTGGATTCATTCTAATACAGAGGAGGAGAATTGTTGGATCATACGGTTGTTCTATATCCATTTTTAAGTCCTCTTTACCCCCAATGTGGGGCTCAACCTCATGACCTGGAGATCAAGAGTCACTCACTCTTCTGATTGCATCAGCCGGGTGCCCCTATGTTGAATTTTTTGAGAAAACTTGACACTGTTTTCCATAGTAGCTGCACACATTTACAGTCCTACCAACAGAGCCCATTTACCATCCCACTAGAGCCCAATAGAGCACCATTACCTTTCCTCCACAGTTTGGCCTTGTTTGGTCTTCTGGATACTAGTCATCCTGACAGGTGACAGGTGACATCATTTTGGGCCATGATTTGCATTTCCCTGGTGATAAGTGGTGGTGAACATCTCTTCGTGTATTTGCTGGCCTTCTCTGTGTTTTCTTTGAAAAAATACCTAGTCTGAACTCTGCTGATCTTGTAACTGCTATCTGTTTTTGTGTTATTGAGTTGTATGAGTTCTTCAATATTTTAGATGTAAGACATTTATCATTTAGGTTGTTTGCAAATATTTTCTCTTCTTCAGTATGTTGTCTTTTCAATGTTTTTCTTTGTAGCTTTTGCTTCTGATGTCAAATAAAAAAATCAGTGTCAAGAAGTAACTCAACAAACATTCTTCCAAAAAAATTGTGTTAAGGGGATGAATGAATAGATCTCTTCTGACAACTCTGTGCTGCATCGTTTTAATACGTTCTTGACTGCCTCAGTCAGCACAGCATCTGGACTTCAAATTTTGGTCATGGAGCTTATTATAAAAAGGCAGGGGTGTTAATAACATTCTTCCCAATTTCCAGCTAGGTATTTTATGGGTGTAGCTGTTTTGTTGAAGTCCTTGCGACATTGTGACTTCATTGTTGTGGATCGGATGGGAGAGTCATTCAGTTGCATTGCTTTACTTGAGGTTGCCCAGTGTTTCCAAAGCACTTATTGTGGAGACTGTTGCTTCCCTATTTTATATTCTTGGAGTTTTTGTTGGAAATCAATTGACTACATATGTGTGGGTTTTTTTTCTGGATTGTCTACTCTGTTCCATTGATCTGTGTGTTTGTCTGCATGTTGGTACCATAAGATTTTCATTTATACAACCTTATAATACGCTTTGAATTCAGAAAGCATGATGCCTCCAGGTTTGTTTTGTTTTCCAGATGGCTTTGGCTATTCAGGGCCCTTTGTGGTACTATTCACTCTGTAGGATTATTGGTTTTATTTCTAAAAATGCCAATAGATCTTGAAGGGGTTTGCACTGAATATTTAGATTGCTTTATGCAGTGCGGACCTTTGGATTACATATATTCTAGGGCTCCATTAGCATGGGATGTGTCCAACTTAATTCTGTCTTCTTCAAATTATTTCATTAATTATTTAAGTTTATATGTATGCAGGTCTTTCACCTCTGGGTGAAAATATTTCCTATGCATTTTATTCTTTTCGAGTGATTATCACTTACAAACTATTTTCTTAATTTCTGTCCTTGATAGCATGTTACTGGTGTATAGAGTTGAAACTCATTTTTGTATATTGAATCTGTGTCCTTAAGTTAGGGACTTGATCCATCTGTTAGTTCGACAAGGATTTTTGTAGAGTCAATAAGGGTTCAATATATGACATCATCTTCTCCTAATAAGTAAAAGAATAAGCTGGGATTATAAATTGATGTCATCTAACTGGGAAAAGAGGATACAGATATGCTGAGTGATAGTTTTCAAACTGTCTAAAATGGTTTATGGTTAATGTAATCAAAGGAATCCATAAATATGGCTTGTTTTCTTTTACTTCTTTCTTTCAAACAGATATACAGAGCTTTGGTGTGGACCAGTTATTTCCCACACTATCCCACCATACACCATGTGCCTCTTGGGAAGCATCCACCATTCTCTTTACTTTTTATACTTTAACCCAGGGCCTGAATCAGCTTATCAGAAAATATTTCTTGAAATAGTGCACTTGGGAAAAAGCCTATATTTCACAAATTTCCTAGAAGACACCATCCAAACCATTGAATTTTACATGCTTGTTTTAATCTCTCTGTTAATCCTTGAACATGACCAACATTGACTCTTCCTTTTTTGCACAAATCAAGGAACACCTGCAATGACATCTGTGGCCACCAGAGGGGGGCTTTGCCCTTAACAAGGACACTGCTCCACCCCCGCAGAAGACACATTAACCTCCTTTTGGACTTCCTTCACAATCTCAGCGAATTTCTTCAAGGATAGAATAAATATTATTCTACAGATTCTTGAGGATCTATTGACAAGTCCCTACAAGTGACAACCTAAGGTACTACAGCGAGTAAAGTGCATCCCTTCTTACACATACAAATACATAAAATTACAAATGATTGAAGGTCTGTGGACCCCCCCAGAGGAGATAGAAAATGAACCCCAAATGGGTCACAGAACTAAATTTAAGATCTAAAGTTATAAATCTCAGAGAAGAACGCCTATGAAGAAATCTTCCTGACCTTAGGTTTGGAATTTCTTTCTTATGGAAGAACAGATACATGGGTAAATTGGTCACTGACATGAATTCCTTCCCTCTGGACTCCACACGTGCTCCCAGGCGCCAGGCAGGAACTGAATGAGTTCTTTTATACATCCCACTTAGCAGTACCCATTACATTCTCCAATTTAGGGATGGGGTCTGTAGCTTCAGAGCCTTGCTTGTGGTCACTCAGGTACAAAGAGGCTGAGCAGGGACTAGAACTGCTCTCTCTCTGCCATTGAAGTCTGTGTTCCATCCACATAGCTCACTACTGGAACTCAGAGGTGCACAAAGCTCCACATTCAACCCCGAGGCCTGGAGACCTCGCTAAATTCAAGGGGCAGTGGTGCCATCTCTCACTGGGTCTTGTCCCTGGTCTGTTGTCTGATGATGTTCTGCCTTGGCACTGAGGACTCTCCCAGAACCAGCCAGCCTTTGTCTGAATGGGAGGAGGTTTCTCCATGGTTATAAAGGCTCATGTAATCTCAGAGTTGATAAGTAACTTATGAAGCATCTGAATGCAACCTTCTTGTGAGGTTGGGCCCAAAATGCTCGGATGCCCTGGGTTCAAATCCTCCCTGTAACTCAATGTGGATCATGTAAAGGGGCAGTTTCTTAAAGCTTTGGTTTCCTATTTCATCAAACAGAGAGAGCACTTCTACCTTCCTTATGGAATTGTTAGGGTGATTGACTGACCTGATTGATGTTCTCAAAAGATACTCAGTACTCCTTAGCTTTACCTGCTAAAATTAGCCGACAGGGAGCACATTGCTGTCATGGGCTCTGAGTCTGTGCTTTATTGTATCACTTCAGCCTGCCCATGCAGGCTTCCCTGACTCAGTTGTCCTTCCAGAAAGACTTCATCTCCTCCACTGTGGGATCCCACAACACTGATGCTCATTCATCAGACCCAGGCCAGGCCTGGGACAGGATGTCACCTGGAGCTTGTGTCCTGGACATGGACAGTTGTCAGTGTGGAGAGTAGCAGACTGGAGCCCCCTAACTGTCACTTGTTTTTGGAACAAATATGGGGGTGCCTTGTGATGGAGATCTTTCTCCCTAAAGCAGGGAAATTAGCTGCCCTCCGTTCCATTACGACAGTCCCACTTTCCCCCAACCGTGTAATCATTGGTAGAGAGAATCTTAGGCCTCCTTGGCTGCCTGGGTCCACTGCCTTTTCGTGATTGAAGTTGAAAGTATTTTATGGATGCCATCTTGGTTTTTGATGGACTTATTGGTAGTAGGAAGCCTGGCCACTCCCTATAAGCCAACACAAAGCCTGTGCCACTGACGAATATGGCAGTACCCGATCCGGCCCATGGCAGCCCTTCCCCTAGTGCTCAGAGCCCTCCTTTCTCACGGAGTCCCACTCACTGGTGTTTCTCTCTCTTCCTGCAGGGAGAGCCCCAAATGTCCTCCCTTTGAGGATATCTTCTGTGCCTGGTTATCTCCATGTTATGGCAGAGAAGACAGGAATTTATGACGATGGCCTCTAATAGAGTGTCAGATCAAGTGAACTCCCCCTTACTTGACTTGGAGGAGGAGAGGGGTCTCTTCAGGAAGCACAGCCCCATCTCTCAGACAAGCTTAACTTAAGGGACACCAAGGATGGGATTGGCAGGGCAGAGGGTCACAGCTAGAAGATCCTGAGGGGTGTGGATGAGCTATGTCCCGTGTCAAAGCCCCTGGTTTACACTCTGTCCATCCTGCAGCTTCAATGAGCAGCCACTGTGCTTTGTAAAGGTCTCTTGCTCATACAAGTTCAAGTGGTTCTTGCTGTTGCCACTAAAACTACCTCTGGATGAACACTTGTCTATAACCCACTGACATGCACTGTCTTTAGAGGTTCATCCCTGGAAGGATGAGGTTCAGCCAGGAATGACAGGGAGCAAGCTGAGAGGAGTGTTCTGGCCTGCACCCCTCTGCTGGCATGGAGCATGGTTCTGGTTGCTCCAGTTAGCATCTGAGTTAAGGAGCAAGAGGGCCTGGAATGGCTGGAGCATGTCACCAGACGGCATGGGTGAGGTGTGTTCCAGGACACAAGGTATGGAAGGTTGTGGGAGAGGACAAATGAGGGGGAGTTGTGGGCAGGCTCTTCCATGCTCAACGGTCACAGTAACCCAATGGCATCACTGCTGGCTTGTCCTCCTCATGATTTCAGGTCTCATATATAGAATCCGGGATCCCTCCTTTCCAAAGCAACGCTTCTCCTTAATAATTAGAGCAGAGAGCAGCCAGCAGCCAGCCCCCCCCCAAATTTGGTTAAAGTGTTTTCCATTATAGGTGTTTATAGGAATCATTCCTATGGAAACAGAGATTTATGGCACAGACATGCTTATCACTTACATTATGAGAGTCAAACAAGTGGAAATGGTTTAGTTGTTCATCAGATGGGGCTGCTGAGTGTTGTCACTGTGAATGCCCAAGGGGACAGCAGTGACAGTGCCTGTCCACTGTGGGGACATCAGGTTGAAGAAGAGTGCAGCCCAGGAATCTTCCCTGCCCCAGTCTGTCACACATATGTGCTTGTGCGTGCATGCACATACACACACACACACACACACACAAACACACACACACACACAAACACTACACTTAGAGGGAAAGGCAGGGAAGTTGGACACCGTGTGTTATGGGCAATTATTTCTTGATAGAAGGAACATGCCTTCTTTTTTCATATTTAAATCATTATTTACTAAATAAACATAGTCTGGATAAAACCTAAAGAACTATTTACTTCATTACCTAAATTATTAGTATAAATCAGAATATTTAAGATGTGATTTTAATATTTTATAATATACCCATTAGAATAGTTTAAACATAGTCTATCCAGGAAAATGAAAGAATTGAAAGGTGTCTCATGGACCCAGACATTTCTCTTGTGGTTTCTGCTTTTCAAGGCATCCTTATGAAAGAGAACCCTACCAAAGATAATGAAAATAGTTCATTTTGGGGCTTCCCATGATCTTTGTTCTCTCAGGAACTTTCCTACATAATAAAATGTGATTTGTATAATTTTTTAAAATGTTAATCACTCTTATGTTCTGTAGACAGACAGAGAAGGCAATATTGTAGGATTCCAGTCACATGCAAATCCAAGATGAGGTAAAGTACCAGAGACAGAGAGAACAGCAGTGGTTTCAGGGCCTGGGGTGAGGGAATGAGCAATGAGTGATTAGTAGCACGGGTGTCTGTGATGGAAATGTATAAGTAAATGGTTTGCCAAACTCTGAATATACTTAGTCATACATCGATATACCATTGAAAAGTATCTGAGTAAAATTTTAGGTAAACTGAAATTCTACTTTATTTAGCAAACAAAAATCTATTAAGTCATTATACAGGTGTATACAAAACACAAATATTACAAAGATGACAATAACAGGGGAGGGGAAGGCACTGTTTGGGTCTACAGCCTGCACCAGCTGCTGCTCAGGGGCTGAGGCAGCTTGCTCCACTGAGGTAGGTAGTGGTTCAGATCATTCAGGAACTCCAGGATCAGGGGCAGGACTGTGCTGGGCCTCCAGTTCAGACAAAGCGGCCGCTGGCTCTTCCATTTCAGGAGCGTGAATTAGAGCCCCGACTTTCACCTCCACTGGCCCCAAAAGGGCAGGTGAAGTAACTGCTCTTCCTGACTAGTGAGCCACAGCAGCAGGGATGGGATGGGCCAGCTCAGGATTCCAGATGCAGCGGGTGCCAGAGTGGGTGTTGGGAAGGGTTCCTGAGGTGGATCAGGATCTTGCTCTAGGGCTGGTGCTGTAGCTCCAAGAAGAGAAGGTATCATCAGCATGATTGACTTCTCTTTTGCCTTATAAATAAAATAAACTTTTCCCACCACTCAATTTGGTCTGCATTCAAGACCCAATCCTTGGAATGTCGCCCCAACTAAAGCCCATGGGGACAGAGATCAGAGACTACTCACTCCTCTCAAACAAATAATCTGTGGAGGCTTAATCAATGTAGCCCACCCTGTCTCCTCCTCGGGCTCACAAAAGTCAGCCCCAGTCCTCCTCACCCCAGTATCTGGCTTCGTGGGCTCAAGGTTTTGCAGCTGTGAGAGCAGAAGTTGGGCACAGCACTCCAGTTCTGAGCCTGGCATGTTGAGCCTCTTATATGCCAGCAGCATTTACAGACTTGGAAATTCTGGGGGCTGGAAAAAGCCCCAAGAATATTGTTCCAGCCATGTGCTCAAGATGGAATAGATGGCCCTAGGGACAGACAGGTAGGCAGAGAAATCAGGGGACAGGGCACCCATCCAAACCAATATCCCAGGGAACCCCTTTGGGAACCTGGACCCTTGGACTTCCAGCTCCTGTCAGAGATCAGTACTACTCCTTGTCAAACTTTGATCTGTCAGTCCTGCCCAGGACAGGCCTGGACACATATGGGGGACTGGCAAAAAGGAGTTATGAGTTGGGGTCCTTGATCAATGGTGTGAGCATTTCTGTCCTTCTTAGGGCAGCTGGAAACACTCCTCAGTCTGTCTCCTTGTCACTTGAATTCAACTTCATGATTCCAGGGAAGCATGGTGTCTGGCCTCCTAATTACCCTCACTGCACACACCACTGCTCTGTAAAGATCCAACCAAGGAGGGAACAGGGGTACTCTGTCTCTAGCCAGACCTTTCCAGGATCCTCCCAATACCTCAAACTTTACCTCCTGGCCCGTGTGATGCCTTATTCACAAGGTGCCATGAGTGTGGCTCCTTCCACTGACACTAATCTCCCCCAGGATGTGTGTTGTGTGATCCCTGACCTCTCACTGGGTCTCCTGAGCACCCTCTGAACAACAAGTGTCCAGGTTCTAACAGACTGCCTTGTAATGATTCCTAAATCCTCAGATCAGGGTCCTGGAGTTGAGGTAGGTTTATAGCAGGGATGAAGAATGACCATCTAGGGGTGGAAGCTGTTCTCCATCCAGCTATGCTTTTCCACAGTGCTCACACACCAACCACGTCTCCCCAGGACACCTTCCCATTTTCCAGAAAAAGCTCTCAGACATTTACCCTAAAACAGGAATAACAGATGTGTGGATGAAGGTCCAGCAAGCCCCCTAATTCACAGTACCTCGCTACCCTGGTGGAGAGGGAAGGCCTTGCTTTATCAGCTGAAGCTCATCACACGTTCCATTTCTCCTGGCCTCTGATGACCTCATCATAGTGGGAGAAAATACACCCATACCTAGAGGAGGCCATTGGGCATCACATGAAATGTCCTGTGGCTGTTACCTCTCATCATATGAGCCCTGGCTAGTGTGCAGCCCTGGGGTGCTGTCTGTTCTGTGTATGGATCATATTCAGCTCCTATATAAATATCTCCACTGAGTGGGTCTTTCTGAGTGCTTGACGAATGAAAGGGCCACAACCAGGCCATCACAGATATCTGAGTGGGCCTGGCTCCCTGCTCACACCCAGGGATGCCTGCTCTGGATTCACCCAGACACAGACCCCAGATGGAGTCTCAGATTTAACTTTCAAGGTCAAAACAGCCCAGCTCAAGACCATAGTGATAGTGAGGGACGAGGCAGAGGCTTCATCATGAGGAGCAGGAGAATGATCAAATAGCATGACCACAGGCCTTCTATCAGACTATTCCTCAGGAGCAGGCACCCAGTTCTACTTTCCCTACAAGTCCCCACTGAGTCCCTATAAAAACTCTGCCCCAGTTAGGAGCAAACTGAGGTTTGGGGAAGTTTGGAGACATGTCAAAGTCTCACAACCAGGCATTGGCCAAATCACACTTGGCAGTTAGGGGCAGGGTGCTCACCTTGCATATAGGCGGTCCAGCACCTCTTGGGTGGTGGCACAGGCTCGGTATGTACCCAGGAACATGTAGACAGATTTGAGGTCTCTTCTTAGGAAGGGAGGTGCCAGGGGTTCTATTTCTGACTCCAGCGTGTTGGCCTGATTGGTAAATGCACGGGGGTCTCATTTCTCTTTCTGATTGAGCCATTTTACCATGAGGTGAATCAGAGGAGATATGAGTCAATGCTATAGCCATCAGGAGAATTGGGTGTTGCAGGGCAGACTGACCCCCCAGATCTCAGTGACTTATGGCAAGAGGTGGGACAAGAGAGCCCACAGTCCTAAATAAATAAGGAGACTCAGTGTTTCCTTGGGTTAATGTTAAGTCTCTTGGTTTTGGTTCAGGTCATATTCTCAATGCCCAAAGACTGTGCTCCTCGTACGGCTCTTCCCAAAAGACAGTGTCTACTTGAGGATTCTGTCTCTCCCTCTGCTTCTCCCCACCCTCCAATTGCCTCTCTCTCAACTCCATCAATCAACCAACCAATTAATAATCCTTTAAGGAAAAGGAAATAAGTTTCTTGGCAACCATATAAAGAATTGAAATAAATGGTGTCTGAACTGATAGTATCTCAGGTCAATTTGTGAGCTGAGTACTAAAAGTACCACCCTGCATGAATGGCATGAATCCTGTGATTTCCGATAATGTATCCCATTCTTGAGACGAGAACACAGAGATGTTTTAGGTGAGAGGGCTTAGGATATTTGGGCATGAAGGATATAGGATGGAGCACTGTTCGTTGGCAACAGAAGGGGATCACATCAAAGTCCTGTATCAGTAAAGGGTTCAATGGATGTGATAAATAACTGGCCTTCAGGAATGGGGTGGAGTGCAGTGAGGTCCCTGATCCTGACCATGGAGGGAACCCAAAGATGTGTTCCATCTAAACGAAAGCCAGAGCAAGAGACAAAGTACCATTGGCTGAAGGCCCCTTTGGATAAAAGTCTCCCAACTCACCATGATCATTAGCAATACTTGCAGAACTTGGGGAAGAGCTGTTGGGCCAATGGGGACACTTGGGAGCACGAGTTAAGAAAATGCATAACACAGTGCAAAAGGACTCTAGATAAATGAGTTGAGACATGGTTTAACTTATCTCTTTAATGATATTCTTATAAATAAGTGGACAATGACTCTGCTTCTATCCAAGACACAGGCAGGACCATGAGGCCAAGTTTGGGGAAGTGATGGGATGGAGATGCATGTGAGTAGAGGACTCTAGGAGCCCAGGCTGGCTTAGAAAGTAAGGCCCTTTGTGCTGCACTGGCACCCTTGGAGTGGGATCTTCCCATCACCCACACTCATCTCGAACCAGTGCTGGACACTGTTGGCAGTGTGGGGCACCTTCTTGTCCTTAAAAGAGGTAGAGAAGGCTATCTAATCATTCAGCTCCTGCCCCATCTCCTTTATAGAGGTCTGTAAAGACAGTCCCCAGCAGCCAGCCAAGAGGCCTCAGAGCCCTGTCTGGATGCCTTTGCTGGTCTTCAGACCAAGGGCACTCCATTCCAGTCACACCACACCCTGGTATGCACATACCACCAGCAAGGAGATAAACATGGCACAGCTTCAGGATCTTGGATGGGCTCTGGTACAGGTAAGAGGCACCACAGGATTCCTCTTTCCACCCTGGCGACCAGGACATTAGTGTGAACAAGAAGGGATCACCAGGGTATCCACTGTGCTCAACCTACTACAGCCCATGGTCGGGAACCCCCACATATTTCTCTTTCCCTAAAATTCAAGAGGAAGGGATGGGACTGACCCTGGATGGCTCATAGGGGTGGGCATCGCCTAGTCTGCTCAATATTAAGTACCTTTTGACACCTCTTGCCAAATGCTCTGAGGCATTGGGGGCAAGGTTTTGGGCCAATATCTGAAGCATGTGACAAAGCTATTCCCCTGGGGCTTCTGGAAGCCAGAGCCCTGGAAAGTAGGCAAGCAGCAAGAGAACAACTTTCCATATCAGATGTCTTTAGCCAAGTAACCCTGATACTGGACTACACTAGAATGTGGGTGCCTGATTTCAGGGTTCCAAGTTCTGTTGTGGTCTGTGGTCAAGGAAGTGAGATCACTGCCTGGGATCCCCTACTGGAGTCCACTCCTGGTTTGATACCTTAGCAAAAAGTGCTCTGGTTTGTCATCTTCTCATCCCTTTTCTGCATGCGAAGCCACATTTGTACACAGTGACACCAACACACCCATCTCTGCAGGGCCCCAGGGACGATCTGGGTGCATCCAGGGCCCTAGCTTAGAAACACATCTTGTTTCAGACACAACTCACTATTCTTACCTGTTTTTGACCCTATATAAGCCATTGTGTTGAGAAGGATGATATTCTCTGTAAAATATGGATAATCCTAGCATGTCCTTCTACTAGATATCCATAGGCATAGGTTCGATAATATCTATGATGTTAGAGAAGTGGGCCACATGTAGGAAATACCTCCAACCAAATTTCCTTGCTCCTATCATCTTCTTTGAATCTGCTACTAGTCAGATATCACCCCACAATCCCTACTGGTTTGTGTGTTTTTATGTGCACATGAACACTTTCCCCTGTGGGCACACATGTATTCATCAGTGCTCACAATCTGGAGTCCCAGAAGACAACAGCCCCACGTAAAACAGATGGGTTAAGCTTCACAAGATCTTAGGCTTCTAATTTTCAAAGCAAACCTTAAAGAAGGGATTGGAACCTTGGCCCTTGATGGTCAGAATATACCCTTACTCTTAGAGACTGCCTATCCTGGGATGCTAGCCATTACCTCCTTTCCAATGGGTTTGATGTAGATATGGGTCCATTCTGTGGGTTGCCATAACTTGAGGTCCTCCTCAGACAAAAACATGGGGAGATGTCTCCTTTCCCGGATATCAATTAATACCATCAGCCTGATACCTTTTCCATGTCTATAGCCACTTCTTCTGAGACAATCTTTTCCAGAGCCCCCTGTGAATGTCTAGGTGCACCAGGACCCCACCTTTGAAGATACTCAAAGAGCTGGATTTAATGCCTGGTAAACCTTTCTACCAGTCTGAATATGGGCAAGGCACGGGCCCTGCAGGGACCATCACCTTCTCCCCTCAGGGGTCCTGTAGGTTCGCCATATCCTCTGCATATATACTTATATAACCCCCTCCACTGAATGTGGTCTGGATTTACTGATTCACTTACATTCCACACAACATGGCAATGTGACCCAAAGTACCTGCCGAGATTTAGTTATAAAAGCTCATTGCCCAGCCCCATGTTGACTCTGATCTCTCTCAGATCCTCAGACTGGAGTACAAGCCCCTAGGTTTAACCATGACACAGACATATGCATATGGCCTAGCACTGTGGGTCAACAACAGACAGAAGAACTCAGGTTTTTGAGATGTGCTGTATCTGGCCAATGGCTCTAAGTGAGCTCAGGTTCTCAGTGAAGCAGGTACTCCCTTGGTATTATCAAGAGCTCCAACCTAATGAGAGACTCTGGAAGGAGCCCCCAGCTAAGTACTGCTGGATTCCTGATCTCTTGAGACCAGGGGAGACAGTGTTCATGGTTTCAGCCACTGGGTGTGGGGAAATGTGGTCACAGAGCACTGGGAGTAGGGCACTGATACTGTAAAACTGCCCACCGCCCTGGCCCTCCTACCCTTCCTCTCTGCTCTCTTCCTCAGCTTCCTCTGGCCACCCTGGCTTCCTTTCTAACCTTCACTCTGGGAATATCAAATTCTGCCTCCAATGCTCTGTTCCATAGTGCCCTCTGCCAGGCTGAATACACTCAGATTTGTGAAGGGCTCTCTCCTTCTTTTCCTGCCACAGGAATTCTCAATGTCACCTCAGCACAACCTTGTCAGACCACTCACCTGGAGGAGCTCAGGACGAAGTTGTAGTCCTTTGCTCTTTTCTTATAGAGCAAATATCCTTGTCATTCGCCTTTTAACAGTCTGTGATTCTGAGCAAGGCACTAATCATGCCTTGATCATGTTTTCAGCTCATGTTTGTCCATCTTCCTTCTAGACCCTGATCACCTAGAGAGAAAAACTGGTTGCCTGATTGGAACTGGCACCACCTAAGTGCTCAGGGCCCAGTGGTTGAATAAACAGGAGAGAGGATCCAATACACCACCATACAGCTCTATTGTCCAAGCCCAATTGATTTGGGTTATGTGTAATTCCTATTGCTTTCTTTTGTTTCCTACATTAACTCTGTGTTCCATGTGAGACTCAAACTCTTGACTCTGAGATCAAGTACCTCGTGCCCTACTGACTGAGGAAACCAGGTATTTCTTTGATCATTTTCTCTAGGTTCTAGACTGGTAACTATTGAAGTTTACTTGCTGATTTCAACATGTTCTAGTTATATTCCCTTATGCTGAATTACCAAATAACTCTCCCATTATGGTAGCATGTTAC
>PISX010031256.1:0-17642 GCA_004024625.1 Mellivora capensis
TTTTTTTTTTTTTTTTTTTTTAATTTTTTTTTTAAAATTTATTTATTTGTCAGAGAGAGAGGGAGAGAGAGAGAGAGAGAGCGAGCACAGGCAGACAGAGTGGCAGGCAGAGGCAGAGGGAGAAGCAGGCTCCCTGCCGAGCAAGGAGTGATGTGGGACTCGATCCCAGGACGCCGGGATCATGACCTGAGCCGAAGGCAGCCGCTTAACTGAGCCACCCAGGCGTCCCAGTCAGTCTGACTTCTAATGCTTAGCATAGAATAGAGCTTTCTTTGCATAACTTTCACCTTGTCTCAGTCTCGTTCCCCTGGCTGATCAGTCTAACTTCTAATACTTATCATAAAATAAAGCTTTAAATAACTTTCACTTTGTCTCAGTCTTGTTTCGTTTCATAACGGACCTAACACACATAAAGTACAGCATTTATCTCCAGGAAAAGCACTTACACAACTGTTTGAAGTTATGAGGTGAAATAGCCACATTTTTTCATGAAATACTCTTTAAATTGGAAGAATGACTGTCATCTTTACCAACTTTATATCTGTGTGGGACTGGATTTTCTTCATTTACTTAAAACAACATACAGCAACAGATCGAATACAGGAGCAGACTGAGAATTGAACAGTCATCTATTAAATCAGACATTAAAGAGATTTGCAAAAAAAAATGCAGAACAATGCCACTCCCTAATTATTTTGGAAAATAGTTTTTTTTTTTTTAAAGAGTTTATTTATTTGACAGAGAGAGACAGAGCACAATCAGGGGGAGCAGCAGGCAGAGGGAGAGGGAGAAGCCGGCTCCCCACTGAGCAGGGAGCCTGATGTGGGGCTTCATTTCAGGACCTTGGGATCATGATCTGAGCCAAAAGCAGATGCTTAACTGACCGAGCCACCCAGGCACCCCAATAAACTAGTTATTTTTCATTAAAAATATTATTAATGTTAACATGCATTGGGGTTATTATTTTGAAATGTACATAAATTATATACATTTAAAAATTTCCCCAGTTTTAATTTTAGTACAGTAAGTATCACTACTTATATGTCATTCATATAAAAGTTCTTTGGGGTTCTGAATAATTTTTATAATTGTAAAGAAGGGCGCCTGGGTGGCTTAGTGGGTTAGAGCCCCTGTCTTCGGCTCAGGTCATGATTCCAGTCCTGGAATCGAGCCCCACATCAGGGTCTCTGCTCCTCAGGGAGCGTGCTTCCTCCTCTCTCTCTCTGCCTGCCTCTCTGCCTACTTGTGATCTCTGTCTGTCAAATAAATAAAATCTTGAAAAACAAAACAAAACTCTGTTGTAGTCCAGGTCCAAGGGCTTAAATTTTATCTTGCAGGCAACTGGGGACCGCTCAGTTTTGAAGTAAAGGATTGCTGTGACCAGCTTTGCATTTTAGAAAGGAAACTCTAGTGGCAATATTGGAGGATAGATTGGAAAGATCAGAGGTTATAAAGTCCCATTATATTATGGTAGCTTCGAACTTTGATGGTAAACAAGGCAAGAGGAGATCTAGGAATCGAGAGACATTTCTGAGGTAGCGAGTGCACAGAATTTATTGTCTCACCGAACCTGTCGAGAGAACTTGCAGATAATACCAAAGTTTTAGGCTTATGAGAGTGAACAACTAACTCTGATGATTGAGAAAGTAGGCTGTGAAGGTAGACAGTAAGGTCCACATTGGTGGTGCAGAAAAGTTACCTTGGGAACATCTGGGTGTATAGATGTCCAAAGGGCAACTGGATATAGGGCTGGATTCCAGCAAGGAATCTAAGTTGCAGAGAGATTTAGAAGTTGTCAGAATAAGAGTGGTGGCTGATGTCACCTTGGGAGGGCGGGGAGAGTGACAAGAGGACATATAAATATTGGTCAGGGAAGAAGTCACCAGGGCAGAGAAAGCACGATCAGAGAACTGGGCGACAGTGGGGTCTGAAAAGCCAAGGAAGAAGTTTTGCGGACAAGGACATGGGCCAAAGCATCAAATGCTGTAGAACAGTCACATACATTAGGAGCTGAAAACAGGTTTGGGAAGCGGCAGTTAACTGAGAAGTCACTGGTGACCTCAGGCAAAGCCATTTCATGTTGGATTTAGTTTAGATTTTGATGAGGTGACTCTGGCTTTAGAAATGGAAAGTGAGGGGGGGGGGGCGCCTGGCTGGCTCAGTGGGTTAAAGCCTCTGCCTTGGGCTCTCGGGTCATGATCCCAGGACCTGGGATCGAGCCCTGCATCGGGCTCACTGCTCAGCGAGGGGGAGCCTGCTTCCTCCGCTCTCTCTGCCTGCCTCTCTGCCTACTTGTGATCTCTATCTGTCAAATAAATAAATAAAATCTTAAAAAAAAAAAAAGAAATGGAAAGTTGTGTGGAGAGACCAGAGGTCCTAAGCCAATGTCAAGTAGCCTATTCAGTTTCCATCCGCACCACTTCTTCTTTTGCCACGGGTCACTCATTTAGCTCAACTGCTTGGACTGTGCAGGAATTTAAATTAACATTAGAATAGATTATGTCGGGACGCCTGGGTGGCTCAGTTGGTTAAGCGGCTGCCTTCGGCTCAGGTCATGATCCCAGAGTCCTGGGATCGAGTCCCACATCGGGCTCCTTGCTTGGCAGGGAGCCTGCTTCTCCCTCTGCCTCTGCCTGCCACTCTGTCTGCCTGTGCTCGTTCTCTCTCTCCCTCTCTCTCTGACAAATAAATAAATTAAAAAAAAAAAAAAGAATAGATTATGTCAAAGGAGTGTAGGAAAAGCTGGAGGTAGGTAATAGGTTTACGAGAAAAAGATCAAGGGAAGATTGTTTTTTCCTGGGGGTGGTGGTTAGGAAGGAGATAAACACTGACTGAATGAATGAATGAATGAACGAACGAATGGTGTGCCTCTTCAGTACCAGATAGAGGAAAATTGAGGATGTTTGTCTCTGTCAGATGACCTCTAGGCTTTGTTGGGGCAAGAAATTAATGCTACTCACACGAGACAGACTGACCAAGAGGCCCAGGTTGCTGGTGGTTCCTGCTTTATGCTTCATGCCTCCTAGAGCTGGAAATGAATAGAGCCTTGAAGCTGTGGTTTGGGCTGTTTTGGTTTCAGGGCTTGGCTTCTCTTTGTTGTGCATTCTTACCTTTCATAGGTATACTTCCTATCCCATCCCCTCCCATTCAGTATCTACTGTACTTACCTCTTCTCAGTCGCCAACTATAGTCCTCCCTAGCCTGGGCACACTAATCTAAATCCCTAAGGACCCTAAGTTTCAGCAAACTCTGAGCAATGTGCACCTTCTGTGGACAATGCTTAACCTCAAAAGAGCAATGGCAATGTGAGATCTCTTTGGAGCTTTGGCCCCTGTGGGGTCTTTGGAGGGCTAGGAGAAGGAAAATTTGGGAGTAGATAGAACTCAATGACATGAGCAGTTCTGAGTCATGGTTTCTCCTCTCTTGGTAAAGGGTGGTGTACTCATCAAAGCCATTCTCTGAAGTGACAAGAGGAAAGTGAGTCATTTGGTGAGGCCACCTGGATTGAAACTGGGCTGCTTGCCTGAGGAGTACATGAGGAAGGAACTGTCTGTCCTACTGCGCCATCAGCCTAAAGTCTACTTATGTGTGGTTCTCACACGGTAAATCCTTGTAGGACACCTGAATATACGCAAAGAGTGATTATAGGCCTTTTTTTTTTTTTAGATTTTATTTATTTATTGGACAGAGAGAGATCAGAAGTAGGCAGAAAGGCAGGCAGAGAGAGAGAAGGAAGCAGGCTCCCTGCGGAGCAGAGAGCCCGGATGTGGGGCTTGATCTCAGGACTCTGGGATCATGACCAGAGCCGAAGGCAGAGGCTTTAACCCACTGAGCCACCCAGGCGCCCCTGATTATAGGCCTTGACCTTCAGGAGGGGACTTTACCTCCCAGGTTCTTCCCTGGTAACAGGAGTATATTTCCCTTTACCTCCCAGATTAGGGGTGGGATACACAGGATATGGACCTGGTGCCATAGCTGGTATATACTACGGTGGGGCGGGGGGAGGGTTGGTCACAGTTGGCTTTCCTCTCTTTGCAGCCCATTCTTTTTCCACTCGTGTGCACAGACAGAAACTTGACTGATCTCACCTCTGGCAACACTTAATATATATATATATTTTAATATTTTTATTTATTTATTTGACAGAGAGAGTGAGAGAGAGGATGAGAAGGGAGAAGGTCAGAGAGAGAAGCAGACTCCCCATGGAGCTGGGAGCCTGATGTGGGACTGGATCCCGGGACTCCAGGATCATGACCCGAGCTGAAGGCAGTTGCCCAACCAGCTGAGCCATCCAGGCACCCCTTAATATTTTTTTTTTTTGAGGATTTTATTTATTTGACAGAGACAGCGAGAGAGGGAACACAAGCAGGGGGAGTGGGAGAGGGAGAAGCAGGCTTTCCGCTGAGCAGGGAGCCCGATGTGGGGCTTAATCCCAGGACCCTGGAATCATGACCTGAGCCAAAGGCAGACGTTTAATGACTGAGCCACCCAGGTGTCCCTACACTTAATATTCTTAGTATTATTTCCCCCCCTCATTTACTTCTCATTTAGAGTGTCCAGCAGTATTTTAAGTATCATTTATAAGCTAGCTTAAATCTTTTGGAATAAGGTAAATTAAAAAAATAAGCACCTCATACCAGAATAATAGTTTGGCTTTTTTTTAATTCTAAAATACTTTATAATTAATATTGATAAGACTGATATACAACGCAATTATTTACTTTACAAGGAGATTCTGTACATCAGGGAAATATCTTGAAGTACAATACATCATTTATTTCTTCTTTACATTATGATTGTGAATTGTTACTTACACAAAAAGGGAACATAAAATGCATTATATATATATATATATATATGTATATGTATATATATAAAAACACCTGAAAAGACTTGATCCCCAAAGCATCTTGTTTCAAAAGAACATGATGAGATGAAAGACGAACTAGAGTGCTTGGCGGCACAGAGAGCAGACAAGTAGCTCAGGTAATCAAATCCTATTTCAAACTTGGCACATGAAGGCAAAGCCAGGCAGCGGAAGAAGGGTTTGAAAATGTCACTTCAAGTCACAGAGATTGCTGGCATCAGCCAGTCTCCAAACCGACCCCACAGAACAAGTCATATGTGTGGCCACCTTACATACAGACCTCTGACAACTGTGTAGAACTGTCACTTTTCCTGCAGTCACACCGAATGTAACGAGCTTCAAGGAGCTGCGGCCCCACCAGTTTCATAGCTGCAAAGCATGTGACAGTAACAGAAATCCGAAGACTTTTCTATTCCCCATACAGAGAGAAAACACTCCCTTTCATGGTCACCTCATGTCCTTTGTTTTGACCTGATATTCTGATTTTTTTTCAGCAAATATCACGGGGACATAAAAGCAGAAAACGAGGAATGTCTACTTAACAGCTGCGACAGAACAGGGACCGCAGAAGAAATCTATGAAACAGCCACCGTTTTCTGAACATAAAAATAAAGGGAAAAAAGCCACATTCATCAGTTAAATAGGAACTATTTTTCTTTTCCACTTAGTATGGACAGGTATTAGAAGGAAAGGATGGGGCTATATGGTTTTCAAAATAAAAATTCAAAGAAAGCAAATGAATTTTCTGTTTTAGAAAATCGTATTACTATATATTACAAATACAAGGGGTGAGGACTGAGTCCAGGCTGGGGCACTGAGGATACTGGCGAATGCTTGGCAGAGGACGGGTACGTGAGGGGGAAGCTGCCAGAGAGGGTAAGGTCAGCAGGAGAGAAGGGGGAGCACGCAGCAGGAGAGGGCCAACAGCACTGAGAAGGGAGGAGGAGTGGGTCACGATGGCGCCCCTCCTATTTCCTCCTCCAGAGACCCCTTCCGGTCCAGCACCCGGGTCCCTAGACCTTACAGTGACCTTAGGGGGTGGTCCAAGGAGGACGGCTGCTCCCACAGAGTTGCCACAACTCTGTTTTACGGAGGAGAATACATCTATTGGTCAGAATGATTTAGAATCTCATTTGGTATGACAAAAGTACAACAGCTTATACAATTTAAGCCATGAGTTTGTTTTCTGCCAAGTTGGCATTAACAATAAAGGCCTTTTTTGGTGCTGGTTTTGTCTGTAGAAAACATATATGCTTTCTCATTTTCCTAACTTGGAATCTAATTGCAGCTCAGATTGCTTCATAGATAGGAAAAACACAAGTTTCTAGCACTTCTTCAAGATTTTTTTTTTTTTCTTAAACTTTAAAAATAAAAATTAGGATGACTTGTGCTGAAAAGGAAGAACATGTTAGATCCTGAGCTTCTCTGAGGCCCGATCGCCCGAAGAGGCCTGTATTGCTGTGTTACGAGAGGTACAGTACAGTATTTTCAACGGACGTGCCAGTGTGGTGTGGAGGCGTGCCCTGGAGGTGGGGGCCCCTTTGCCAGAAGGCTGGGGGCCTCCAGAAGGTTCTTCCCACCACCAGCTGTATCTGACAGCTGGAATTGGTGCCTGCACAAGGGGCTCTCCCAACCAGGACAGAGCAGGTAAGGCGAATGGTGCAAACTGTGCCCCAGCACAGCCAGTCATCTTGGGGTGCGGGTGCGGGTGGCCCGGAGCGTGGGTGGCTGGTGAGGAAGACCCCACAAGTGTGCTGCAGTATCACAGGGTTCAACAGCACTGGAAAGATGCTCGGTTTTGTCCAGAGCAGCACACGACTACCCATTCCAGTGAAATGCTACGTTCACAGAAGTGCTGTTCGCCCGGAACCACATCGCAGAGAAGTCAACCCTGGCTGTGCGGGGAAGTGCAGAGATTCCTTCCACATCACTCTGGAGACTGAAGCAGCCAAGCAGCCCTGCGTTGGGAGGTTTAGTTGTTCTCTCAGACTTCAGCGTCACGGACGATGGTAGCTAAAACAAGATGAGCAGAAAGAGCCGAGTTACCAGATCCTGTAGACTCCTTTGCTGCCATTACACTCCTGTTTTTCAAGAGTGCCTCTTTGCTACTCTAATTCTACCTGACTTTTCTTCTTCTTTTTCTTAAGTCATCTCTACAGCCAGGGTGGGGCTTGAACTCATGACCTTGAGATCAGATGCTCTACTGACTGAACTAGCCAAGCTCCCTGTTTTCCTTTTTCTTTAATTGTTTTTCCTCAGAATGCTTTCCTGGTTCATTTTCCTCTGTCCATCCTTTACATACAAATAATTTTCCCCTTAAAAACCACTATCTTTTCTCATAATTTTGTATCTTGAGGCTTTGCTTTCTCCCCGGACTTGCAGCCTGAACGCCCAACCTTCCTCTATGAATCTCCACGTCAATGTGTCACAGGGTCATGGGACTCAACATACAGAGTGTGTTTTCCAGTTTGCTTACTGTGCGTCTTCCCCTTTTAAAATAAAAGCTATGGCTCACGGAACGCCTGGGTGGCTCGGTTGGTTAAGCCGCTGCCTTCGGCTCAGGTCATGATTCCAGCGTCCTGGGATCGAGTCCCACATCGGGCTCCTTGCTCAGCGGGGAGCCTGCTTCTCTCTCTGCCTCTGCCTGCCACTCTGCCTGTGTTCTCTCCCTCTCTCTGATAAATAAAATCTTAAAAAAAAAAAAAAAAAAGCTATGGCTCAACGGGCTAAATAAATAAAAATTTTTAAAAAGTGGGTCAAATAAATAAAATTAAAAAAAAAAAGAAGAAAAAAAAGCTTATTGAGGATGGGGACTTTATCCTGTTCCAGGCAATCTTCCAAGCACCCAGAACTGCTATCTACCAGGCAGTAGTACTCAGTAAGTATTTGCTAAATAAATGTCCCAAAGGGCTCACCTCAACTCATCAACTTCACAAACCTCAAAAATCACAAGTTTGAAATCTTAAGTCACTTTACTACTTACTTTAATTCATGTCTGGAATCAAGAGACAGCCCAATCTTGAGTCTATGCTTGAAATACTTTTTTAAAAAATTTTTATTTTAAATTTTAAAAAAGTATTTCAAGCATTTTATTTATTTATTTATTTATTTTTAAAAATTTATTTATTTGTCACAGAGAGAGAGGGAGAGAGAGCAAGTGAGCACAGGCAGACAGAGTGGCAGGCTCCCTGCCCAGCAAGGAGCCCGATGTGGGACTCGATCCCAGGACGCTGGGATCATGACCCGAGCCGAAGGCAGCTGCTTAACCAACTGAGCCACCCAGGCGTCCCTACTTATTTTTTTAAAAAGATTTTATTTATTTATTTGACAGAGAGAGATCACAGTAGACAGAGAGGCAGGCAGAGAGAGAGAGGGAAGCAGGCTCTCCGCTGAGCAGAGAGCCCGATGCGGGGCTTGATCCTAGGACCCTGAGATCACGACCTGAGCTGAAGGCAGAGGCTTTAACCCACTGAGCCACCCAGATGCCTCTATTTTATTTTATTTTTAAAGATTTTATTTATTTATTTGACAGACAGAGATCACAAGTAGGAAGAAAGAGAGAGAGAAGGGAAAGCAGGCTCCCCGCTGAGCAGAGAGCTGGATGCGGGGCTTGATCCCAGGACCCTGAGATCATGACCTAAGCCGAAGGCAGAGGTTTAACCCACTGAGGCACCCAGGCACCCCCAAAATATGTTTCTTTGAAAGATTTTATGTATTTACCTGAAAGAGAGCACACACGAGCAGGAGGAGATGCAGAGAAAGAGGGAGAAGCAGACTCCCTGCTGAGCGTGGAACCTGGATGTGGGGCTCAATCCCAGGACCCCGAGAGCATAACCTGAGCCAAGCCAGACACTTAACCAGCTGAGCTACCCAGATGCCCCCTATGCTTGAAATGTTGTTCAAACCTCTCTCTCGCGTTGTCACGATCACCTCCCTGGTTTGAGCTACCAGTGTGCTCACTGTGACTATTTTAGTGACTTCCTAACTGGTTTCCTTGCGGCTAGCTTCTTCAGCCTTCCATGGCACCTGCTAGAGTTCCACCAGAATCCTAGACTAACAAGCAAAGCTCTTCAGCAAATAACCATAGCCCATTGTGCTGGTCTTCTCCTCCCCACACTGCTCCCATATGTCCCCTGCTCCAGCTACATTTTCTTTCACCCGGAGACAAGGCACACTTTCTCACCTCCTCCAGCTTTGTTGATGCTGGTCCTTCTGCTTACAGTGCTGTTTGGTAATGCTGGTTCTTTCCTTCCTTCCTTCTTGTCCAAATAAATTCCTTCACATGCTTTAAGACTCAGTCTAAGTATCACCTTCTCTATGACCCTTTTCCTTGAATGCTGCTCACTATAGTACTTTATTACTACTAGAATAACAATGAGAATGGCTAACACTGACACAGCTAGGAAATGGTGGAATTGGGACATGAAACCTGGCAGATTCAAGATTTGGAATGACTGAGGCATTTATCATACCGACTGCACTATACTGAGTAGTTTCCAGCTTAGAGCACAGTCTCCTTGCTGACAAGTATGGCTTGTTATTTGAGTTCAAATTACAATGCCCTGAGTAGTGTTACTGCTGTTCAAAAATCTGCCTTCTGTACTCCTATCAGAGTTCAGTACAAAAAAATTCTGTAGTTATGGGGCAGCCGGGTGGCTCAGTGGGTTAAGCCTCTGCCTTCAGCTCGGGTCATGATCTCAGGGTCCTGGGATCAAGCCCTGCGTCCGGCTCTCTGCTCAGCGGGGAGCCTGCTTCTCCCCCCCACCCCCGCCTGCCTCTCTTGTGATCTCTCTCTGTCAAATAAATGACTAAAACCTAAAAAAAAAATAAATAAATAAAAAAAAAATTCTGTAGTTAAAAAAACCAGGGCACCCGAGTGGCTCAGTCAGTTGAGCGTCTACCTCTTGGTTTCAGCTCAGGTCATGGTCTCAGGGTTGTGGGATCGAGCCCTGTATCAGGTTCTATGGAGTCTGCTTGAGATTCTCTCTCCTCCCCTCTGCCCCTTCCCTTGCTCATGCATGTTCTCCAAAATGAATAAATAAATCTTAAAAAAAAAAAAAAAAAAGCAACATTTGCCTGTATTGTGATGGAAAAATGTGTAATAGTATTTTATCTTCCAACTTAGCTTATTTGCTTTTTTATAGCAAACTGTAATCATCATTCTATCTTCCCTCATTTAGCCTCTCTTTTTTTTAAAGTTTATTTTTAGTAATTGCTACACCCAACGTGGGGACCTTGTCTTGATCTCACGACCCCGAGATCAAGAGCTGCATGTTCTTCCAACTGAGCCAGCAGGCGCCTCTGGCTTTTTATAAATGTTCTGAGAGTCACCTACATACTTTTATAGATTCTGTTTGTAGCCAGCTGGATTCTTTAGGTTTTGGGTAGGTCCTTAATTACAACAGTAGTTCTGCATCAAAATACTTCTTGGTTTGTTTCATGAAGACAGCCAACTAAAACGAAATTTATACACTGACTCGGTAAGATCAGCAGTGACAGAAATAACTGAAATCAAAAGAGGCTGAGGTCTCGTCTAACCCAACGACAATTTCCTCACACATACCCCGGGAACAGTGAGGTGCAGGAGGAGAGCACCCAGGGGCTTCCAGTCAGTCATTTTCTTCTCCAGTCCTGGTTCTGGAACTTAATGAACCCTTTTGGGCCCGTTTCATGTCTGTCTTTCTTTTTTTTTTAATAAGCTCTACACCCAGGGTAGGGCTTGAACTCACGAACCCCCACATCAAGAGTCTCATGCTCCACCAACTGAGCCAGCGAGGTGCCCTGGCCTGTTTCTTCATCAACAAAATGGGGATATTAACAAAGCCTCCAGGTCTATCGCAAGGATTAAATGATGCACATAAAATACTACACTCAGTCAGGCATTTCCTACAGCCTCTTGGTTTGGTCCTCGTCCCTTTCTCTTATGTAGTCTTGCCGTCAGCATGCTGTGTCCTTCTTTTAATGATGTCCCTAGAGTCCTTCCCATTGGAACATCCCCCCTCTGTTGCTGTCGTGGGGGAGCTCTACTTAGCTCATGGTATTTGCGTCTTCTGGGTCTTACCGTGTAAAATGTTTGCTCTCTTCATGAACCTCCATCTCTGAGCTTTTAAATTCATTTAATTCTTTTCTTATGGCAGCCTGTGGAGTAGCAACAAAGATGTTTCAGTGTCTTTCGTCTGCCCCAGTACGGCCGTGTCATCTGCCATCTATTCTCTATCGTGCTTAACTTCGTGAGCCACGGCAGCCCGCAGCGGGCGAGCCAGATCGAGGAGAGAAGCCAGGTCCGCACGCCGAGCCTGATACACATCGCCCTCCCTGACACCATTCAGCTCCCAATAAACCGAGTATCTCCACTCAGATCAAAACACCCACCGAGCTTAAAAGAGATATTGTCGCTTTTGTAGTTTCCACAGCACGTAAAAATGTCTTTCCTGTTATAAAAGTGAAATCCGTAATTACTGAAATATACCCCCCAAACTTCCTCCAGCCAAACCTAACCCCGTTAAAATGTGTCTTAATTTCCTTCCAGATCTGCGGACTCTGTGACAGAGCAAGGACTTTCTTTTCTTTCGGATGTGGCGGCGGTGGAGTCATTAGTATAAAGTTTTGGTTCCTATACGTCTTGGTATTCTGTACCTTGATTAGAAATTTAACATTGTAGCAGAAGTAAACATTCTACGGTCTTTCCCTTCTAGTTAGTGTCTTATCATTCTTCAAACACAGAGCGAGAAAGACGAACGAACAGCCACCTACCTTGTCAGCTGGGGTCAGCTTGGTCCAGGGTTTGTCTGCTCGCCGGTCATAATCCTGAGCATCTGTCACCTCCACGTATTCATTAAACCTCAGGATCTTCCTGGCAAGTAGTTCAGCCACAGTCGGCCTCTGACTGAGCTGCAAGGAATGGAGCCTCTTAATGCACTATGCCAGGAATCGGGCAGCAAACAGGCATTCCAATCGCCTCTGACCCAGAGCTTCGGCCTGGGCGGCACACAGAATTACCTGGGGGCCTTTAGACACCAGATTCCTGGGTCCACTCCCAGAGATTCTGGGTATTGGGAGGTTTTGTTTTTAAAGTTCCTGAATGCCCAGCTAAACTGAGAAACCACAGCTATAAACCAGCATAACCAGTATAACCGGCGCCTCTCACACTTTAATACGCATACAGATTGTTTGGGGACCTGGTTAAAACGCAGATTCTGATTCGGCAGGTCTGAGATGGGACCTGAGATTCTGCATCTCTTGCAAGCTGCCAGGTGATGCCAATGCTGCTGGTCCGCGGACCACGTTTTGGGTAGCAAAAGGATTAGGGCTATAAATTCATATATAATACATTTGAAAGTGAGGACATTTATTTATTTATTTAAAAAAAGATTTCATTTATTTATTTGTCAGAGAGAGAGAGAGCGAGAGAGCAAGCATAGGCAGACAGAGGCAGAGGGAGAAGCAGGCTCCCTGCCGAGCAAGGAGCCCGATGTGGGACTCGATCCCAGGACGCTGGGATCATGACCTGAGCTGAAGGCAGCCGCTTAACCAACTGAGCCACCCAGGCGTCCCACCAAATTCATTTCTTTCTAACCAAACTGGTCATCCATGTGATCAGTAGGCAGCCTGAAACTGAACACTTGGGCTACATACCTTTCTAGTGAGCCGACGTTTAATTTCTCGTTTTTCTGCCTGCCGATCAGCTTCATTTTTAGCTACAGTCAACAGTCCAAAACAAAGAATATTACTTCAAAACAGCAATTTGCCTATCAAAGTTTTCAGTAATTACAGGGCAGTTATTTCTTATAGACTCCAAGTCGGAATAAAATACTAACTTTGGGGATGGCTAATCAAGACAATTTTCTCAACTGTAGAGTCAAATACTTAAAAGCAAACGTCAGCAGCACTATGGTACCAAATCCAGCCAGCTGGCTGTGTTTTTACTACCTGTGAGCTAAGAATGGTCTTTACGTTTTTCAATGATCATATAGGGAATGGCTTGGTATGTGCCTAGGTTTCATGTGATAGGTCTATAAAGGTTCCCAAGTTTAAAATTCGCTTAGTGCCTAAACTGTATGTATCCACAGTGATGAGAGAACAGGGGATGGACTGGTCAGACCGAGTATGCCCCCAAGTGTTGCTATGAAGCCCAATCCTCTCAGTGTGGAGGCTTTAAGGGCAAATTTCACCCGAGAGTCTGGAAAATGGAATCAAATGTGTATTAGATTAGAATGCTATTTTAGGAAGTTAGTTATGAACACAGAAAGAAAATGAAATACAGGGTCTTGTTTTGTGACTTCAGATGTATGAAAGTCTTCAGAGATGAAAAAGGCAACTGGGCCTTGCTTTGGGCCCCAGGCCTCAAAGTGCACGAGGAATAGGAAGGTCCCCTCCAAATGCAAAGCCACTACCTTTCCCAAAGGCAGAGAAAAGTTGGGCAGCATCTACCGTGTGCTGTGAAATCCTCCTATATGGCCAAGGCAGTCTCAGAATACACCAGAACAGAATTTTCTGGCACTTCCCAGTACACTAAGTAATAACATGGTATCTTATAAAAGAAGCTCGGGGGAACTCTGTTCCTTCAGGGGAAAAGATATGAGTGGTCCTTCCTGGGCTGGAACACCCTCTCCTTGGCCCTTGTAGAAAATGCTTCTCTTCTCGAGACAGCATGTATATTAAAGTCAGAAACGTAAAGTCTGAGAAATTCTACCCAATTTTCTTCCCAGAGCTAGACTCACGTTGTAGTATGTTCCGCTGTTCCAGTTCTTCCGGTGTCGGTCTTTGACTCAGCCGTCTAAAAAGGAGATAAATAAGGATACTGTCCATTAAATGTCCCAAGCCTGCTTACAGAGATTTGTTTTGGTCTCAGTTTATATTAGCCTCTACATTAGCAAGAAAGCAAGAGGTTTTTAAACTGTGTTGGTATTTCATTAGTTTCTCTGATTGTTTATGAAACAATTCTCAAGTTGGAAGTGTGTTAGTACAGATACCACAACATAAAACAGAATTGTACATGCAAACAGGAGGCCAAAATTCCAGTTCTAGCTCTGATATTAATGAGCCCTGTCACCACCAAAAGGCTCAGTTAGATCCTGAGTGTAGTCATCTGTAAAATGAAGGTTTGGACTGGACTGCAGCCTCCCAAACAGATTTGCTGAAAGAGCACAGAGTTTCAAGGCATACTACAGAAATTCTGATTCAGAAAACCAGGCATGAGGACTGAGATTTTCATATATGCATTTTTTTCAGTCCTTCCGACCTGACTCTCATGTCTTCCTTTTGATTTTTAAACCAGTGAGTTAGCAACCACTGGAATTTAAGGCTGTCTCTTTTGAAATGATATTCTATGATTCTATGATTTTAATTCTGGTTCTCTCTGTAAAATACTGATGAAGTTTCTCCTCTCATCCACAGTTCTGAGAGGCTAATCACCAACAATAACTTGTAGTCTCTGGCATCAGTTATTCACTTGTTACGTTTGATTTCTACTTCTCAGTAGTTGAACTACATGCTAGCAACCCTTTAGCTGGCTGCCTAGAGAACTCCCAGCTCCAATTTCTATGCAATTTACAACATTTTTTATGTATTTCTTTTTTTTTTTTTTTAAAGATTTTATTTATTTGTGGGAGAGAGAGAGAGAGAAAGAGAGAGAGCGCACAAGTAGGCAGAGGGGCAGGCAGAGGCAGAGAGAAAAGCAGGCTCCTTGCAGAGCAAGGAGCCTGATGCAGGACTCGATCCCAGGACTTTGGGATCATGACCTGAGCCGAAGGCAGCAGCTTGACTGAGTCACCCACGTGCCCCTTTTCTTTATGTATTTCAAAGTTTTTCTTGGTCACTCTGAATAAGACCTTCCTTTTTAAATGTTCATTAAAAAAAAAAAAAAAAAAACAACCAAAAACCAAAAAACCACCAAAAACCAAAAAACAAACAACAAAAAACCCCCACACTCCAGTAATGTCTAAGTGATATACAATAAACCGCATGATTTGCTGTTTTTATATGTGTATATACTTGTGAAACCATCACCACAATTATAATGAACATACCCATCACCCTTGTACTGGTGTCCTAGGGCTGCTGTAACAAATTACCACAAATTAGATGGCTTAAAACCACAAAAATTTATTCTCTCACAGTTCTGGAGGCCAAAATCAAGGTGTGGGCAAGGCTGGTTCCTCCTGAGCCTCTGAAGGGGATCTGTACTATGCCCCTCTACTAGCTTCTGGTGGGGCTGCCAGCAGTCTTTGAAATTCTCTGGTGTATAGACACATCACTCCAACCTGCCTCTATAGTCACCTAGCACTGTCCCTGCATGTGTGTTTGAATCTGTGTCCAAATTTCCATCTTCCTTTTATATTTAAAACAGCCTCTATGCCCAACATGGGGCTTGAACTCATGACCCTGAGATCAAGAGTCAAATGCTCCACCAACTGAGTCACCCAGATGCCCCCTGTCCATTTGCCCTTTGATGGATATTTGTGTTTGCTGGATCCTGTGGTTGATTTTTTTAAAAAATAATTTTTTAAGAATTTTATTCATTTATTTGAGACAGAGAGATACAGAGAGACACAGAGAGAGAGCATGAGCAAGGGAAGAAACAGAGGGAGAGGGAGAAGCTGACTCCCTGCTGAGCCAGGAGCCTGACGTGGGGCTCGATCCCAGGACCCTGGGATCATGACCTGAGCCAAAGGCAGACACTTAATCAACTGAGCCACCCAGGCGCCCCTAAAATGTTTAATTTTTTCGGAAGTGCAATTTATCAATGTTTTCCTCTTTTTTTTTTTAAAGATTTTATTTATTTATTTGACAGAGAGAGATCACAAGTAGAGAGGCAGGCAGGAGAGGGGGAGGAAGGCTCTCTGCCCAGCAGAGAGCCCGATATGGGGCTCGATCCCAGGACCCTGGGATCATGACCTGAGCTGACGGCAGAGGCTTAACCCACTGAGCCACCCAGGCGCCCAATGTTTTCCTCTTAAGAATCATGCTTTTGTGATTGTATCTGAGAAATCTTGTCCAACTCATATTCTTCTAGAAGGTTTGTAGTTTTAACTCTCATATTTAAACCTAGGATTTATTCTGAGTTAATTTTTTGCATGTGATGTGAGGCATGAACTGAAGTAATTCTTGTGCCAGCACCATTTGTTGAAAGGACCATGAAATTATCTTTGTACCTTCAGAAATGAGCTGTACATATATGGGTGGGTATATTTCTGGACTCTCTTTTCTGTTCTGTTTATCTGTTTATCTTTATGTCAACACCATACTGGTTAGGTTACTTTAGCTTTCTAATATGACTTCAATCAGACTGTGTTAGTCCTCCAACCCTGTTCTTTTCCTTAGCTGCTTTGGTTATTATAGTGTCCTTTGTACTTCTGTAAGAATTTTAAAATCAGTTTGCCAATTTAAAAAAAGCTTTCTGGAGGGCATGTGCACCCAAATGTTTACAGCAGCAATGTCCACAGTAACCAAATTATGGGAAGAACCTAGATGTCCATCAACAGATGAATGGATAAAGAAGATGTGGTGTGTGTGTATACACACACACACACAATTGAATACTATGCAGCCATCAAAAAGAAATGAAATCTTGCCATTTGCAAAGACGTGGAAAGAACCAGAGGGTATTATGCTGAGTGAAATAAGTCAATCAGAGAAAGACAATTATCATATGATCTCTCTGATATGAGGAATTTGAGAGGCAGGGCAGGGGGTTTTGGAAGAAAAAATGAAACAAGATGGGATTGAGAGGAAGACAAACAATAAGAGATTCTTAATCTCACAAAACAAACTGAGGGTTGCTGTGGGGTGTGTGGGTAGGGATAGGGGGGTTGGGTTATGGACATTGGGGAGGGTATGGGCTATGGTGAGTGCTGTGAAGTGTGTAAGCCTGATGATGCACAGACCTGTACCCCTGGGGCAAATAATATATTATATGTTAATAAAAATAATTTTTAAAGAAAGCCTTCTGGGGGAGTAGTTTGATTGGAATCGCATGTATTGGTATCTTTAAAAAAATTTTTTTTAAAATTTATTAATTTGACAGACAGAGATCCCAAGTAGGCAGAGAGGCAGGCAGAGAGAGAGAGAAGGAAGCAGGCTCCCTGCTGAGCAGAGAACCCGACTCGGGGCTTGATCCCAGGACCCTGGGATCATGACCCGAGCCGAAGGCAGAGGCTTTAACCCACTGAGCCAGCCAGGCGCCCCTACTGCTTTCATTTTAAATGTATTGGTACTGTAGTAATACTTGAGACTTCTGACCCATGAGTATGGTATTTCTCTTCCTTTATTTAGCTCTTCTTTACTGTCTTCAGCAGTATTTTATACTTTGCAGTGTCCAGGTCTTACATAATCTTTTGTCAGATTTATCTGTAAATATTTAAAGATTTTTGATGCTATTGTTAATGGCTATTGTAAACGTTAATCTGTTGTATTTTTAGGTTCCAGTTTCAGATTGTTCATTGCTTCTAAGCAATGAACCCTTCTAAGACTAGGACTCATGAAACAACACTCAAAGATGAGCAAATAGCTCTGTAGTGAAAGAAAAATCTATTATCAAAGATTCCCATTCTTTTTCCTTTTAAGATTTTATTTATTTATTTATCTGACAGAGAGAGAGAAATAGAGAGAGAGAGAAAGCGCACAAGCAGGCAGAGTGGCAGGGAGAGGGAGAAGCAGGCTCTTCACGGAGCAGGAAGTCTGACACGGGGCTTGATCCTAGCACCCTGGGATCATGACCTGAGCTGAAGGCAGATGCTTAACTGACTGAGCCACCCAGGCACCCCCAGATTCTTTT
>PISX010031257.1:0-17635 GCA_004024625.1 Mellivora capensis
AAAAAATAAGTCATAGGGATATAAAATACAGCATAGGGAACACAGTCAATAATGTAATAATAAATTTGTATGGTGACAGATTGTAGTAACTAGACCTATTGTGAGGATCATTTTATAATGTATAAAAACATCAAATCACTATGGCATACACCTGAAACTAATAGGATATATGTCAGTTATACTTCAATAAAAACACACTGCACAAAGTTATGAGGAAGAGGTCAAATTTATTTTTCTCATTAACAATGAGGAGAAACAAAATATAATACTGGTATCTCGGTATCTACATTATGATGGCTTTACTGTCACTCATATTTGGATTGAGATTATTGAAATATAATTTCAAGAATATTTCAATTAAGATATTCTTCAAATATTTAAATATTACTTTGAAGTTACATGTCGTTACTAGTCATTTTCTTGACTAGGATCCTGTGATGATAAGTTTTATCCACATCTATCATGTGCTGTTTAAAGCCTACCAGGACTCAGCTCTAAGCCTTGGTTTGTCTTTATTCCTGGAATGTTTGTATCTCTCTGAAAAATCCCTACTCACCTCTTTCAGGATTTAGCATAAACATCACCTCCATGTAAACTTTCCATGTTTATTTCTTATCTTAAGAGCTCCCCATTAAGGAATGAATAAAATAAATTGTAAATTATAGAAAGAGTGGAACATTACACAACCGTTCAAGTGAATATAGCGTCAAGTATATTATGAATAAATTTCAAAACCCAATGTCAAAGCAAAACAAATTTCTATGTATTTTTAAATACCCAAACAATAGTATCCACTTCATTCACATATACTTGCATATGTAAACAGTATAAAATATGCATGGAGATGATATACATCAACTTCACAAATGTCATGACCCCTACAGAAAAAGGAGGGAGTAAGAGAGCATGTATGAAGCTTTAGCTATGGTTGCAAAGTTTTTATTAAGAGTGGAGTGGTGACAATAAAGATGAAGAAGAGAAGGAAAGGGAGGAAAAAAGAGAGGGAAAGCAGAGGGAGAACAGAGGTGAGAGATGGAAGTTAGGAGAGGAAGAGAGAAGAAGGGAGGGAAAATGAGGAAGCAAAGAGGGGCAAATTGTTAATATATGTTTAATTTCAAGGGTGTATACATAAGTGTCTGTAATATTTTCTCTATTTTTTATTATGATTTGAACATTGTTCATAAAGTTTTAATCGTAATGTAAAAAATAACTGTAATCCCTCTATTAAATTTCAGGAGAAAAAAAATCTTTACTGATTTGCTCATGTACAGTGGTAATATTTAATAGTTTCCACTAATTTTATCCAATATATACTGACAATGGCATCATAAAAATTATCAAAACATGCACTGTATTTATTTCTTACGTGTTTGGTTTTCATAGCAATCTCTGTGTGATAGGAACCTGGGTTATCTTTGGCTACATGATTCCAACATCTCAGTCTAATGAATAAGATAAAAGTAGAATGCAACAGAATATGTAGATAAAAAGGTGAAGGGAAAATCTCAGGTAACAATAAATAGGTAGATAGTTAAGTGTGTGGATGGATGGATGGGTGAATGGATGGATGGATGGATGAAGAGATGGATGAATGGACAAAACAAATTTAAGGGAGAAAGTCACATTCTGTTATAAAGATGCCTAGAAATTATTTTCACCTGAGATATATATAGACTACATCATTTATTAAATGACTCAATGTATAAAGCCTATATATCATAAAATCATTTTATCAAGAAAAATATGAATTCTCTATAGTATTGACAAATCATTTATTCATTCTTTCATTTAGTCACGACCATTGCCTACTAAAAACTTAATCATTGATTAGTTTGAACACAGTTTCCAAATGCAAAAGTTGATTTTATTCAAGTGATTTAATGCAGATTTATTCTACCTGATGGATATGTTATTTTGGGAAAAATATTTCTATAATGTTTTACTGAAGAAGTTTATTTACTCTCTTCAGGTGGTAGTGTACTAAATGAGAAGGATACACTTCCTAAATATTTTTATATGCTCCATTAACAAGGTCTCTAAATGACAATAATAATTTCCATCAAAATAAACTTAAATGGACAGACTAAGCTTTTATTTGGGAACTATTCATCAGTCAACCACTATATGCTAGTCACTGTTAGAAACTCAACTAAAAAAATGAAGCCAATCCTTTCCCTAGAGAACTTTACTGTCATTTTCACCAAATCTAAATTAATGAAATTTCCTTTTTTCCCTTCATACTAGAAGTCAATAGTTAAATAGGTAATTGAATTGTTCACAAATTAACTACATCAACACAAATATCTTTCCCCTCAAAAGAGTGTCTATACCACAGTAGTTCTCAACCTTGGCTGCATGCTGTAATCATTTGTGAGACACTGAATAACATATATAAAAAGCCTGGATCCCACCCTCAGAGTTTCTGATTTAATTGTTCTTAGGTGCAACATGGGCACTAGGGTAAGGAAGAAGTTCCCACATGCCAAGGCTGAAAACCACCACCAGGCTTCAACAGCCTAGTGGCAGGCCCTCCTGCCTGAGGGCATAGCCTTCCATAACCATGGGGCTAAATGCAAAGAATGTTAAAAAAAAATTAACAAATGAGGATATTCACTAGATATGACGTATTTAGCTATGTTTCACCCTTTCTGTTTCACATCAACTCTAAAATAAGAGCTGTTCTTTTCCTTTTAATCCTCAGATACAATAACAATTCCAGAATTATAAACTGTCAACACATTTGTCCTTTCATTATCTCATCCAATCAATCCAACATCCTAAAAATCTAGAAACTTCAAACCTCTCCTTCTTCTAGAAAGAATCTAGGCATTTCTTCTTTCCTCAAGAGAGCTACATAGTTAATTATAAAAACTGCTTTCTTCCTTTAGCATTTTCATATGCCAAAATGTGAAGAAGTAAGATGGTGCATGTTTCAGACTGCTTCTAGCTATAAAGGGGGGACAAAGTGAAATGGGCCTTGTAGGGGCTTAAAAGGCTTGGAAATTCACACAATAGGACACAGTTCTTTGATTTTCACTTTCCTCTATAGGAATGAATATTAGGTATGATAATAAGTATGTCAAGGTCATGTTTACCTAATTCTAATGAAGCAAAGCATAAATTTCAAATTGTTAACCAACTGCAGGAAATGAGTGGATCTTTTTGTCTCCAGAAGGCAAGTAATTAAAATGGAAAAACGTGTTTAGTGTTAAAAAGAAACTAGAGTGTTACTATATTAGATAAGGGAGCAGTCCATGACCACATAATGTCATTAAAGTGATCGGAAATTATGTGGTCCCGTAAATTGCTTTATTTCCCTCAGCAGAATATTAATTTCAGGTGAGTAATTTAAATTGCATTAACAGCAGACTCTTAAGATGACACTTCATTTAGTCTTGAAAGTTGCTGCTGTTTAAGATATCCCCCCAGCCTGCCATTTCACACTGGTGCTAACTTGTGCCAGATTGTATATTGTTTTTCCAAAATACCATGGGGGTGTCAAATGCTTTATTGCAAACCTGCTGCTTTATGGGAATATGCAATGTAAATAAACCAGAGAGACATTTCTGTAAACTGCCCTATTTTAGATGGAAAATGTTTCAATTAGATGTATGAAATCAACTGACAGTTTTATGAGCCAAATCATTTTGGAAATATCCTTCACATACACTGGATATCATCGTATTTTCAGAGACCATATGGTATAAAGTAGATCCACAAGCTCTTCAAAGACAGGCAAACTTAAACTCATCATGAATCTTGATTCCAATACCTGTGTCCCTTTCACTAACAAATATCCAGGTGAGACAATTTTCAAAGTTGCTACTTTGGTGAAAAGTATCAAAAAAAGTTTAATTATTTGTCACGGCTATTTTCTTATAAAAACAAGGTAAATGCATATCCCTCTACACTTCTATGGACCACAAATCTAGTAATTCAAATAAAGACAGACCATGAGAACCTGGGGTAAATAGATAACAAGGGCTACAGGGTAAAGGATGAGTTTGTATAACTGCTGCTTTGTGAGGACCCTTGAACATCAATTTATAACATGAATAATCTTTTGTGTGAAAACAAAATTTTCATGAATGGCTGAATGACATTATTAAAAGGTTCAAGATACTTTAACCTAGTAATAAATATATTATACAATTGAATTTACCTTTGACCTCCCAAGCCCTCCTTGAGAAAAGGAAATGTTATAAATCGGATACCAAGTCATTGGTTCAATCCCTCCTCTCTATCAGATTAACTCTTCCTCTTCCACGCCTTCTTTTCTATTATTAAAGAAGGTTTACAACTGCCTTCAGAGAAATATAACTTTTTTTTTTTTTTTTTACAGCACAAGGTCTTTGCTTTCTCAATCAAAACTCCTATAACTTGCTTTCCTTTTCCCCTATAAATTTCCTGTTCTATTCAGCGACACCTCTCTCTTAACGCTTGTGCCTGAACTCCTGGATTTGCTATCTGGTGGCTGCTTTCCTTGCCACCACTGCTCTTTTATTCTAAGCTATACCCATGCTGTTCAACTCAGCTGCCATGCTACTTCACTGTCCCTGACTGTTGGATGCCTCCTGAATCAACTTCACATATCTCAAGGCCATCTTCCAAGTAAGGAATTTCAGGTTGTGGATTCACCCCAGCCAACCACTGATTTGGCTGAACACGTCTCTCTCATTCTCATTTTCTGCAGGATGGAAGAGATTCTCTCTCTAAAAACCCTAGCTTTTGGAAAGAAGAAAAATGCAGCCTTCCCAGAAGACCACCCACAGGAGTAACCCTTCTAAACTTACTTTACCATGCTTCATGTTTACTTCCCTGAGAATTATCCCTGCCACCACTATGAAACCACCTAGCTACATGAGGTAGCAAAGCTGCCTGCCACCCAAGGGATGATAAAGGGTAAATGCACATTCTCTAACATACTCAAGAGGAGAAATTTGAAAACTCTCAAATAAATGACAAAGAAAGATTTTAGTTATACATCAGGAGACCAATATCCAAGCAAATTACATACAGCTATCTGAAACAGTCCTTAAATTATGGATAATCCAAAGTTAGTTTCTGTTAAAAATACAAGAAAAAAATAATCTAGAAAAAAAAAGAACACATTCTCTTTCTTATGAAGGGGATCAGAATATGCCCCCCACATATGGCACTTCGGCATGATTATTTTGAGCTGAAGTCAATTAAGAAAGAGCAGATACAAGACCTCTCTGCCCCCCCCTTTCTGCCTAAAAACAGGGTATAAACTTCCCTTTGTAAAGATGTCCCCCACCTTTCCTTTACAAGGAAGAAGACATGACTCATTATGGTGACAGCACTGACTTAAACCTGGACAAACAAACCTTACTCAAATAACCCTTGCCTTTCATTAGTTTCCTCCATATGCCTTCCCACAATTTACTATGCCTAGAATCTCAAATCCCTTTTCCTTCCCACAATTTACTATGCCTAGAATCTCAAATCCCTTTTTCCTTTGTCTTATCACTTTTCCACAATTCATCACCCTGTATATTAAAATGGTATATAAGTCCTGGGCCTAATCATGTTTCTAGAGTTTGTACTTCTTTTCTGTGACACTCCTGTATGCATGCATAACAACCTTTTTTTTTTTCACATGAAATTTTCATTTGTTGTTTAATCCATTCACTGAACTTTAGAGGGTATGAGAAAAGCTTCTTCCCTTTCCTACACTTATAGTAGCCATAATTACAATCATATTTTTTTATCCTTCATCAAAAACTAGCAATATGCTGTAGAAACCTGGCATTTTTCTTTTATAGTAATGAAAAGATGCAAGAAAATGGAAGGAAAACATGAATAATTTTAAAACTGCCTTTGCTATGACATCTTTACTGTGCTTTCTACCATGTGTATGTTGCTTTTATGATGCTTCTTTTAAAGAAAATGTAGAGATGAGGACTACTCTAAATGAAAAAGTTTTTAGCCCCAACCCTTGATAAATATCATCTGGGTCATAGGTCACTGTTGTCTTGACACACTGTGTAGTAAACAGCAGTAGGACCCTAATGACTGATGTTCTACTCACAGGGGCTGAGGAGCTGACAGAAGTAACACACTTAGTCTCTGAGGAACTAAAGGCAATTTATAGACTTATTTAATTTAGGCTATGTTGAAATGACATTATAAAGTTGTAGGGGAACAGACTGTCACCTTATCACGACAAATATGGAAAACAAGGCTCCAAAAGAACAGAGGAACTCCTTTATGTGCCAGAAGAGAAGAAGCTACTGCTTTAATATGCACCCCAAGCTGACAGAATAAACTGTCAAGTAAGTCTTCATTTCAACATGAATCTCCCTTGCCCTTTATATATAATGCCTTTAACCCGAGGTGATACCTAAAGTGATATGTGCTCACCCCTTCAAATATGGTCAGTCTATAACCCAGCTTTCAGAAAATTATTTTCCCAACAGAATACAGCTTCTTTTCCCAGGACATCTTCTAATTCTTAAAAATCATTAGCTTTAGACACAAAAATATGTGTGCTCCTTAGGGATCCTACTTGATACAGCAGAAATGTTTAATTTGGGGGGGATAAAGTAAACATAACATAAAATTTACCATTTCTTATTTTTGAGTGTTGAGTGGCATTATATACATTCATACTGTTGTGCAACCATCACCATTATCCAACTCCAGAAATTTTTCATCTTCTTAAAATGAAATGCTGTACCCATCAAACAATAATTCCCCATCCTCCTCCTCCCGACAGTCCCTGGTAACCATTATTCCTTATTTTCTCTATGGAATTGACTATTCTAGTTCATACAAATTGAATCATAAATATTTGTTTTTGTATCAATTAATGTCCTCAAGTTTCCTCCATGTTGCAGCATGTAAAAGAATTTAATTTCCTGTTAAGGCTAATAATATTCCATCAGATGTATATATGCCACATTATGTTTATTCACTCATCTGTTAATTAATTGATCCCAGGATCCTGAGATCATGACCTGAGATGAAGGCAGACACTTAACCAACTGAGCCATCCAGGTGCCCCAACATACCAGTCTTTAAATAGACGTATGCTTTCATGTTTCTTAGGTAAAAATATAGAGGTGGAAGGGTGGGCCATAGTAAGTGTATGTTAAATTTAAAAAAAAAATGGTTCAACTATTTCTCAAAGTGGGATACTTTACTACCACTTTACATTACACCAGCAATGTACAAGAGTCTCAGTTCTTCCACAATATTGTCAGCACTTGGTACGGTCAGTCTTAAATTTTAGCCATCCTAGTGTATTATACTATCTCATTGTGGTTTAATTTGCATTTCTCTGGGACTAATAATGCTGAGTGAGTGTCTTTTCATGTATTCATTTTCCATCTGCAAATCTTCTTCAGGGAAGTACCTGTTGAAATCTTTTGTGCATTGTTTGGATAAGTTATTTCTCTTATCATTAAGTTGTAAGAATAACCATGATTTTTATGGCTATATGACATATATGATACAATGTACATATATCATATATTGTCAGACTAGTTTTACAAATATTTTCTACCAGTCTGTAGCTCAACTTTTCATTTTAACAGTGTCTTTTAAAGAGCAAATGTCTGAACATTGATGAAGTCCAATGTATTGATTTTTTTCTTCTGTAGCTTGTGCTCTTTGTGTTATAGTTAAGAAATCTTTGCTAAACCCAAGGTTGATAATATTTTCCATTTTCTCTTATGCATAATTAATAACTTATTTTTAAAATTTATATAAATAAGATACACCAAAACAGGAGGAAGACCTTAACTATCCAAACCCTACCTCGAATTAGTGCTACAGAATCTCCATCCTTAAACTCCCTATCCCTGATGGTCCTGTTGGCCTAAACAACCGCACTCTGAAGGAGGCTGACAATTTCATACATTCACAAAGTCTAAGAACGGGCTAACAGAAATTGGTGTCTTCAATAAAAATTTTCCTTCAGTAATGCCTCTTTCATCAGCCCATCTTTCACCCAAACTTGTTCTTTTCCAAAGACTGTCATCATTGTGTATAACTACTTTACTATTTAATGACTTCCTTCCTCAGGACAGCAGAACTAGAAAGTCCATTGACTCAAACTGCAAAAGAGTTCCTTGGGGTAGAGAAACTCATAATTCAATAATTTTAGTCAAAAAGTCAGAAATATGTAATCCATTAACTAGCAAATCTTTACAAATAGGAAGTAGAGTTAACCACTGAATCCAAATGAATCAAATCAATTTGCCATCTTAATCTTAAAATACTGAATGGAAGCCACATGGAATAAAATAAAACTTTTACTTATATCTTTATTCCAAAGGACCAGTGTTATTTAATAATTAATAAAAGCATCCAAACATGACTGGGTGCCTTTGCACTTCTAAAGGGTAATGTTCAAACAAATATGAAAGTTTCCTTCCTTCTCTGAAATTAATTCTCATTCTCATTATCACTGTCTCTTCAATAACCCCTGGCAATAAGTAAAAAATATGTTTTAAGCTAGTTTAGACAATAGTGACAAATTTATTATAAGAAAATAGGGGTATCACACAGAGCCCAAGAACAGACATAGAATGTTATTGATACCCAAGGCTCTTACCCTTTATATCTCTACCTCAGGCTTTATGATTTCACACATCTGCTTCTCTTAGAATGTCCATTTCTTCACTAAATACATTTCTCTGATTCAGCATGTACACGCAGATGATGTCTGGCTGACAACTGTTTACTTATCTTTAAGTCAACTGACCAATCTATGGTGTTTCAGTATCTCTCAATCCCAGTTCTTAATTAGTAGGAGAAAGTACCCAATTGGTTCAGCTTTGTTCATCTAAAATAACTATGACCCAGAAAACAGGATCACAAGATACATGCCTGACCGACAGAGCCCTTCCCTGTGTGTAAGGGGTAGGGAGGAGAGAGTTCTCCTTTGATGAGTGGATGATGAACTGAGGAAATATCACATAATGTGTCCACTACACACATGAATAAATAGAATTATAAAGTAGAAGTCTGAATGTTTCTAGGGATCAATAATTAATCTAGAGATGAGGGCTTCCAGATATCCATAATTAATGAGTGTTAAAAAACTTGAAGCACTATTCATGTACTCTTGGTGGTTTCATCTTTTAATTATACCAAAAGATGTTATATATAGAATACAAAAATAATGGCCACACCATAACTGGGTAAAGATTGGTTTTCCTAGCTATTGACTGAACAAAACAACCAGAAAATTTAAAATATTCTAGAAATGTTGTCAAGATAAGACTTCAGAGGAATTCAGCAGGGGACTTCTGGTTTCACTTCTGACATGCAAAAATCTTGAAAGTGGTCACTCTCATCGTTACAACAATAAAAAATTGAACAAACTAAAAATGAATAATTTTTCTTGGACCCTTCAGAGAACTACAGTTACAGAGAAAAACCACCCCAAAACCCAGAGTGACAGGCATATCCAAAGATAAAAAGCAACTGAGACCTGTTGCCAGATCAGAAGCCACTGAAACTACAAATGGCTAGGAGTACTTACATGGTAATTCTGAAGAACTGCTGGAGACTGAATGTGGACTAGTGGGAGAATAAGAAAGTCCCCACACTTTCATAGGCTTTCTCTCTAGGAATACCATATGCCCCTACAGTAAGGATTCAAGAAAGATCCCCTCTTGGCTTGGGAAGTTAGAGAGGAAGAATAACTACAATGCCTTCTTTATACAATAGACCTGTTCTCCAAGGAAAGGGGCTTTTCATAACTCCTTTCTAATACCTTATCCCATTGAGGCAAATCAAAGGCCTCTTCATCCCAGGCCTTCCAGCCAGTTCAAGCCTTCCTCTTTCACGTGGCATGGTTAATAGGGGTCAGGACTTCAAGGATATAGATTGGAAACATCTAATTCTGAGACGGGGTAGTGGACAAGTTCTGCTTTATACAAGAAAAACAGTGTAAGGCCCCAAGACATACATCTTCAAAAAGCTGAGTTTACAGAATGCTCCCTTTACACAGACCTTACCACCATCACAAAAGGGCTCCAATAATAGCAGTGGATTATAGCTGAAAAAAAAAACTATGAAACTCAGACTATCTGAGGAGTTCTTAGGAAAACCTAAACACAACAGGAGAGACAAAAATGAGGACATATCCAGTTTTCGAGAGAAAAATTACATGCCAAAAACAAGGAAAGAATGTACTCTGACAAGCAAAGCAATCATCAGGATCAAATTCAGAAAGCATGCATGTGTTGGAATTTTTAGACAGGAAATTTTAAATAACCATGATTAATATGAAAGGGGACTAATAGAAAAATTAGACAACATGCAAGAACACATGGGTAATGTAAGCAGAAAGACTGAAATTAAAAAGAATCTAAAGGAAATTCTAAAAATGAAAAACACAGTAACTGAAATGAAAAACACCTTCAGTAACTTCAATGTAAACTTTAAATGACTGAGAAAAGAATTAGAGAACTTGAAGATAGGTTAACAGAAACTTCCCAAACTGAAATACAAAAAGAAAAGATGAAAATGACAAGACACGAAAGAGTCGGGACAATATCAAAGGTATAATATATGCATAATTAAAATACCTGAAAGAAAAAAGGAGAACAAACAGAAAAATATTTGAAGTAATGATAGCTGAGTACTTTCAAAAATTTAATGACAGACACCACACCACAGATACAGGAGGCTGAGAGAACACCAAGCAGGATAAATGCCACAAAAAACATGTGATATGCCACCTCAGCATATCATATTCCAACTACAGAAAACCAAAGCCAAAGAGAAAATCTTGATGGAAACCAGAAGGAATGGGGGAAAGGGTGTCTTAACCTATGGAGTAATAAAGGATAAGAATTACAATAGGCTTCTGTCAGAAACCAGCAAGTAAAAGGAAAGTAGAATGAGTTAAAGTGTTAAAACAAAACCACCAATCTAGAATTCTATATCCAGCAAAATTATCCTACAAAAGTAAAAAAGACATAAAGAACTTCTCAAACAAAAAGTGAAGAAATTTGTCATAAGCAGACCAGTTCTAAAAGAAATGATAAAAGAAGTTATTCAGGCATAAAGAAATGACATGTCAAGATCTACATAAAGAAAAGAAGCATCTTAGAGAAGAAATGAATGAAAGTAAAATCAAATCTTTTATTTTTCCTTTTACTTAATTGACCTAAAAGATCTCTTTCTTTAAAGCAATAATAGTGAGGGAGGAGCAAGATGGCAGAGGAGTAAGAGACATAAATATCATCAGGTCCCAGTTCAGCTATATAGTTATCAAACCATTCTGAACAGCTACAAACTCAACAGGAGAGAGAATAAAAGAAAAGCAATTATAGGAAAAGAAAATCAACCACTTTCTGGAGGGTAGGACATGTGGAGAAGTAAATCTGAGACAAAATAGGAGAAGATAGACTGGGGGGGAAGGGGTCGGCTCCCAGCAAGTGATAGAGCAGCAGCACAAAATCAGAAGATCAGCAAGAACATCCAGCCAAGACCAAGTTCATTATTCAATCAGAACTGTGGAAATCCAGAGCTATGGGAAAGCAACACATAGAACTCATGGCCTTTTCCCCATGATCCTTTATTCTTTCAAATTTAAAATGTTTTTATTTTATTTTTTTCTTATTCTATTTTTTCAATTTCTCTTCTTTCCTATTTTAATGTTTTAAACTATTTTATCTTATCAATACTTTTTTAAAAATCATTTTTAATTTTCATTGTTATATTTTATACCTTCATTGTATTTAACCTTATTTCATGGTATGCATATAGGTTGTTTTTTTTCCTTTAAAATTGTGAGATACAATTTCTTCCAAGAGAGCAAAATATACCCTAAATCTAGCACATGGCTTTGTTCTAGTCTCCAGCCTGATCACATTCTTTCCTCTTTTTTTCCTTTCTTTTTTCAACCAACTTCTTACCTGATCAATTCTTTCTTTAGAATTTTTAAAATTTTCATCTTCAAGGTCATATTTCATCCTTTCATCACGTTTACCCCTATTTTTTTCATATATATATATATATACATATATATGTATATATATATATATATGTTTTTCTTTCTTTGAAATTTTGGGAGGTAGTTTCTTCTGACAGACCAAAATACACCCAAAATCAAGTGTGGGGCTCTGTTCTATTTACCAGTCTAATAAACATTTTATATACACACACACACACACACACACACTATATATATATATATATATATATTTTTTTTTTTTCACACATTCTTCTCCCCCCAGTTCTGGGTCTCCTCTGATTTGGTTAGTGTATATTTCTCTGGTGTATATTTTCATTGCTCCCCTTTTAGTATTTTCTTCTCTCATTCATCTATTCTTATCTGGATAAAATGATAAGGTGGAAAAACTCACCACAAAAAAAAAAGAACAACAGGAAATACCAATGGCTAGGGACCTAACCAATACAGATATTAGTAATATGTCAGTACTAGAGTTCAGAATGGCGATTATGAAGGTGCTAGCTGGGCTCAAAAAAAGCATGGACAATACTAGAGAATCCCTTTCTGGAGAAATAAAAGAATAAAATCCAACCAAGTTGAAATTTACAAAAGCTAATATTGATGTACAATAAAAAATGGAGGCTCTTAGTGCTAGGATAAATGAGGCAGAAGAGAGAATCAGTGATATAGAAGACCAAATGATGGAGAATAAAGAAGCTCAGCAAAAGAGAAAAAAACTACTGGACCACGAAGGAAGAATTTGAGAGATAAGTGATACCAAAGGCAAAACAATATTAGAATAACAATATTAGAATAACTGTGATCCCAGAAGAAGGGGGGTGGGAGCAGTTATATTGGAGGAAATTATAGCAGAGAATTTCACTGATTTGGTGAAGGGAACAAGCATCAAAATCCAGGAGGCACAGAGAACCCCACCCAAAACCAATAAAATAGGTCCACAATGCATCATCTAATAATAAAACTTACAAGTCTCATTGACAAAGAGAAAATCCTGAAAGCAGCTCGAACAAGAGGTCTGTAACATACAATGGTAGAAATATTAGATTAGCAGCTGACCTATCCACAGAGACCCAGTAGGCCAGAAAGGACTGGCATGATATATTCAGAGTACTAAACAAGAAAAACATGCAGCCAAGAATACTATATTCAGCTAGACTGTCTTGAAAATAGAAGGAGACATAGAAAGCTCCCAGGACAAATAAAAACTAAAAGTATTTGCAAACACTAAACCAGCCCTACAGGAAATATTGAAAGGGGTCCTCCAAGCAAAGAGAGAGCCTAAAAGTTATAGACCAGAAAGGAACAGAGACAATATACAGTAACAGTCACCTTACAGGCAATACAATGGCACTAAATTCATATCTTTCAATAGCTACTCTGAATGTAAATGGGTTAAATGCCCCAATCAAAGGCATAGGGTATCAGAATGGATTTTTTAAAAAGACCCATCAATATGCTGTCTACAGGAAGCTAATTTTAGACCCAAAGACACTTCCATATTTATAGAGAGGGGTGAAAAACAATTTACCATGCTAATGGACATCAGAAGAAAGCTGGGGTGGCAATCTTTATATCAGATAAATTACATTTTAAGCCAAAGACTATAATAAGAGATGAGGAAGGACACTATATCATACTCAAAGGGTCTTTCCAACAAGATCTAACAATTGTAAATATCTATACCCCTAATGGGAGCAGCCAATCATATAAACCAATTAATAACAAAATCAAAGAAACACATCAACAATAATACAATAATAGTAGGGGACTTTAACACTCCCCCCCTCATTAAAATGGACAGATCATCTAAGCAAAAGATCAACAAAGAAACAAAGACTTTAAATGACACACTGGACCAGATGGACATGCAAATATATTTAGAACATTCCATCCCAAAGCAACAGAATACACAATCTTCTCTAGTGCACATGGAACATTCTCCAGAATAGATCACATCCTGGGTCATAAATCAGGTCTCAACTGGTATCAAAAGATTGGGATCATTCCCTGCATATTATCAGACCACAATGCTTTGAAACTAGCATTCAACCACAAGAGGAAAGTTGGAAAGAACTCAAATACATGGTGGCTAAAGAGCATCCTACTACAGAATGAATGGGTCAACCAGGTAATTTAAGAATTTAAAAAATTCATGGAAACAAATGAAAATGAAAACATAACTATTCCAAATCTTTAGGGTACAGCAAAGGTGGTCCTGAGAGGAAAGCATATAGCAAAACAACCCTTTCTCAAGAAACAAGAAAGGTCTCAAGTATACAACCTAACACTACACCTAAAGGAGCTGGAGAAAGAACAACAAAGAAAGCCTAAACACAGCGGGAGAAGAGAAATCATAAAGATCAGAGCAGAAATCAATGAAATAGAAACCAAAAGAACAGTAGAACACATCAACGAACTAGGAGCTGGTTCTTTGAAAGAATTAGTAAGATTCATAAACTCCTGCCCAGGCTTATCAAAAAGAAAAGAGAAAGGATACAAATTAAAAATAATGAATGAAAAAGGAGAGATCACAACCAACACTAGAGAAATTCAAACAATTATAAGACCATTTTATGAGCAACTATACACCAGCAAATTTGACAATCTGAAAGACATGGATGCATTCTAGAGAGACATATAAACAACCACAACTGAACCAGGAAGAAATAGCAAACCTGAACAGACCCATAACCAGTAAGGATATTGAAGCAGTCATCAAAACTCTCCCATAAGAACCCAGGGCCAGATGGCTTCCCAGGGGAATTCTACCAAACATTTAAAGAAGAATGAGTACCTACTCTCCTGAAACTGCTCCAAAATAGAAATGGAAGGAAAACTTCCAAACTCATTTTATGAGGCCTCCATTTTTTTGATGGTTTGATTCCAAAACCAGACAAAAAGCCCATAAAAAAGGAGAATTTTAGTCCAATATCCTTGACAAAACCAGGTGCAACAATTTTTCACCAAAACACTAGCCAACAGGATCCAACAGTACATTATATGGATTATTCACCACGACCACGTGGGATTTATTTCTGGACTGCAAGGCTGCTTCAACATCCACAAATCAATCAATGAGATAAAACACATTAATGAAAGAAAGAACAAGAACCATATGATACTTTCAATAGATGCTGAAAAAGCATTTGACAAAGTACAGTATCCTTTCTTGATCAAAACTCTTCAAAGTGTAGGGATAGAGGGTATATACCTCAATATCATCAAAGCCATCTATGAAAAACCCACCGCGAATATCATTCTCAATGGGGAAAAACTGAAAGCTTTTCCCAAGATCAGGAACACGGCAGGGCTGTCCACGAGCACCACTGCTATTCAACATAGTACTAGGAGTCCTAGCCTCAGCAATCAGACAACAAAAGAAATAAAAGGCATCAAAATTGGCAAAGAAGAACTCAAACTCTCACTCTTTGCAGATGATATCATACTTTATGTGGAAAACTCAAAAGACTCCACTCCAAAACTGCTAGAACTTGTACAGGAATTATGTAAAGTGTCAGGATACAAAATCAATACACAGAAATCATCTGCATTTCTATACACCAACAGCAAGACAGAAGAAAGAGAAATCAAGGAGTCGATCCCATTTACAACTGCACCCCAAACCGTAAAATACCTAGGAATAAACCTAACCAAAGAGGGAAAGAATCTGTACTCAGAAATCTACAAAGTACTCATAAAAGAAAATGAGTAAGACACAAAGAAATGGAAAAGCATTCCATGCCCATGGATTGGAAGAACAAATACTGTGAAAATGTCCATGCTACCTAAAGCAATCTATACATTTAATGCAACCCTTATCAAAATACCATCAATTTTTTTCAAAGAAATGGAACAAATAATCCTAAGATTTATATGGAACCAGAAAAAAACCTGAATAGCCAGAGGAATGTTGAAAAAGAAAGCCAAAGTTGGTGGCATCACAATTCCAGACTTCAAGATCTATTACAAAGCTGTCATCATCAAGACAGTATGGTACTGGCACAAAAACAGACCAGTGGAACAGAATAGAGAGCCCAGAAATGGACCATGAACTCTATGGTCAACTAATCTTTGATGAAGCAGGAAAGAATGTCTAATGGAAAAAAGACAGTCTCTTCACCAAGTGGTGTTGGGAAAATTAGACAGCCACATGCAGAACAATGAAACTAGACCACTTCCTTACACCACAACAAAAATAGACTCAAAATGGATGAAAGACCTTAATTTGAGACAGGAATCCATCAAAATCCTTGAGAAGAACACAGGCAGGAATCTCTTCAACCTCAGCCTCAGAAATTTCTTCCTAGAAATATCACCAAAAGCAAGGGAAGCAAGGGCACAAATGAACTATTGGGACTTCATCAAGATCAAAAGCTTTTGCACAGCAAAGCAAACAGTCAACAAAACCAAAAGATTTTGGTTTTGAACTTGGGAGAAGATATTTGTAAATGACATATCAGATAAAGGCCTACTATCAAAATTCTATAATGAACTTAACCAAACTCAACATCCAAAGAATAATCCAATCAAGAAATGGGCAGAAGATATGAACAGATATTTTTGCCAGGAAGACATCCAAATGGCCAACAGACACATGGAAAAGGGCTCAACATTACCGCCATCAGGGAAATACAAATCAAAACCACAGTGAGATACCAGTCAGAATGGCTAAAACTAACAAGTCAGGAAACAGCAGATGTTGGCGAGGATGCACAGAAAAGAGAACCCTCCTACACTGTTGGTGGGAATGCAAGCTGGTGCAGCCACTCTAGAAAACAGTATGGAGGTTCCTCAAAAAGTTGAAAATAGACCTACCCTGTGACCCAGAAATCATACTACTGGGTATTTACCCTAAAGATACAAATGTAGTGATCCAAAGGGGCACGTGCACCCGAATGTTTATAGCAGCAATATCTACAATAACCAAACTATGGAAAGAACCTAGATGTCCATCAACAAATGACTGGATAAAGAAGATGTGGTATATATATATATACACAATGGAACACTGTGTAGCCATCAAAGAAATCTTGCCATGTGCAATGACATAAATGACATAGATGGAACTAGAGGGTATTATGCTGAGCGAAATAGTCAAACAGAGAAAGACAATTATCATATGATTTCTCTGATATGAGGAATTTATGAGAGTCAGGAAGGAGGGTTGCAGGGGGTAGGGAGGGAAAAAAATGAAACAAGATGGGATTGGGAGGGAGACAAACCATAAGAGACTCTTAATCTCACAAAACAAACTGAGGGTTGCTAGGGGTTGGGGGGTAGGGAGAGGGTGGCTGGGTTATGGACATTGGGGAGGGTATGTGCTATGTTTAGTGCTGTGAAATGTGTAAGCCTGATGATTCACAGACCTGTATCCCTGGCAAATACTACATTATATGTTAATTTAAAAAAAGCAATAATAGGGGCGCCTGGGTGGCTCAGTTGGTTAAGCAGCTGCCTTCGGCTCAGGTCATGATCCCAGCGTTCTGGGATCGAGTCCCACATCGGGCTCTTTGCTCGGCAGGAAGCCTGCTTCTCCCTCTGCCTCTGCCTGTGCTCACTTACTCTCTCTCCCTCTCTCTCTGACAAATAAATAAATTTAAAAAAAAAAAAAAAAAAAAAAAAAAAAAAAAAAAAAAAAAAAAAAAAAAAAAAAAAAAAAAAAAAAAAAAAAAAAAA